>OY720449.1:3642200-3657200 GCA_963082715.1 Harpalus rubripes
TCAACAGTGTATAGTTAGAAATTTAGACAGCGAGCGTTTTTTCTACTTTGTCGGGCATGAGCGGCAAAGTGACATTTTGCGTTGATAAAAGAGTTGATATAAATCACGATTTAAATCAAGCCAACCCTCATTATGGGCATAATTAAAAGATTGTAGCATGAGTGCTATTATCTTGATTATGCCCGTGGTACATACGTTTTATTTTGTTTCTCGAAATTTAAGGATTTAATAGGTATATTTGTATATTCGTTATCGTTGTAATGGCATTGTGAATTTTAAGTATGCTGTGGTTTGTATGTTTGTTATAAACAATTTTAATTGAGTGTCAAATGAAAATGACATATATTGATTATTCCAAAGAAATATTGGATGATTTTGAAGCTGCACAGGGCAAATTGGTTATACAGAAGTCCAACGAGATGTACGAGAAAGAATACGAAAGTTTTGCGAGTGCGGTGTTCAAAAAATGTAATTTATCGATTTTTTGTGTTGCCTGACGCATGAATTAGATATACGAATAGTTCTTGCCTGGCAACTTTATAGGCCCTCGGGCATTAATAGCCAAATTGCGCCCACTTTTGAGGGTGAATAAACAAGTTTATGATTCCAAAATAAAATAAAGAAAATTTACGAAACTGTTATATTCATGCTTATTCAAAATTCAAAATATTCCAAGATTTAAAATTTATTTCCATTTTATTATGTATTATTTACTCTTTGCTTACCGGATATTAGAACACTATCTGATATGAATCCGGATAGTAATAAATTGGACAGATAAGCCGGATACCGATTGTAACCTGATATGCGTTGGATCTCTAATTTACAGCCTCTATTTATCGTTTTAAATATAATATGGCGGCAATAGCACATTAAATATAATCTTAAATATCAATATTAATTTATGCAGTAAGAGTGAATGTACTTAAAATTCTGTTTATACGAATTTGTACCTTAAATAGTAATTTATGCAAAACCATCTTGTTCTACGAGCATAAGCACATAATCTAATTTCCTTTAAAATTGTCACGATTCCCCAGCATATTGCTTAATTATTCTTAAAATATTTTGTGTGATTTTGTGTGTGCAATAAGTTTTGCCTTACGAATAATCTTTATAGGTCAGAAATTCGTGGTGTCGTAATGTAAATTAGTTAGGGTAATTTACGAGCGAAATCTGTCGATACCGAAAGTTTGAATCGGATTACCAGCCAAATGAGGGAAAATATTTATTTGTTCCAGTTGACGTAGGTCGTTCCCGATTGGTATCTTGTTACTTCCGGCTTGCTTTATACTCTAGGGACACTGCAAATCCATTCAAAGTGAAATTGTATTTCAACGACCTCGTCACAATCTGAAAAGATATTCTGTAACAGATAAATATTTGTTTTAGACTTAAAAGTAATGACAAATTTTTGATTAATGCTGGGTTTGTCTCGGTTTATGCAGACAATTAAATCAACAAATTAAATTGTACAGTAGTCCTAGTATAGCAACTCATTTCAATGTTGCGTTATATTGTACAGTCCTATGCATAAAGCATAGTACCTACCAATATCTTACGAAGAGGAACGGAGGTTACCGAGCGATCTTTTTTTAACTAGTTGCACGGACTGTACAAATAATCATTTACCTAGAATTCTATGATGATCTCTTTCTTTTCATAGTACTTTCGCATCTTCTGTGCAATCCAGATGAGTTCCAATATTAGCCGACCTGTAAAACTAAAGTAAACAAGTAGAAATACAACTATTTTGGGCGGTACTATCACAACTGTCGGTCTTGCTTAGCCAAGAGAAAAATTATCACATATAGTAAAAATGTATATGTTTATATTATATTATATTTTGCATATAAAAAAGGAGAAAGTACCGAAAAATTTAACTAATTATCTTGTCAACAAAAAACTATATGTGTGTAAGTGTGTATGTGTGTACGTATGTATGTGTGCATGTGTGTATGTGTTCATGTGTGTATGTCTGTATGTGAGTATGCGCGTGCGCGCTTGTGTGTGTGTGTGTGTGTGTATGTATGTGTGGATCCTCCACTCAACTCAATTACTATCATTCAGAAAATTTTGATATATTGTATTTCGAACTTTTTGTGTAATGAAAAAAGCCCATTAGATTTTGGTACAAATCGGATAACCGAAATGGCACTTTACCAGAAGCTCAAAATAGTTTTTCTTCGAAAAATACCTGTAAATACTATTTTTTTGACATTAATGTTGTTATAAATATTAAAGATTATTAAATTTTCTACAGATTTGCAATTAATGCTTTTTCTATATATTTTATGGATAAATTTATAAAATTGTCTATAATTTAAATACTGGAGCCTATGCTTTAAACAAACAAAACTCCTTGGTTGCACAGTTATTCAAATGTATGTTACTGACAGATAAATGTCACTGTCAAAGAACTAATCATTTCAAATTAATAATAGTAACGTTTTAAAAAGAAACAAGTAAATAAAACAATAGGAAAGGAAATCAATTCAGTTTCCAGCATATGTAAATATGCATTTATTTAGATTAATAAAAATTAATGATTCGCAAAAAAGTTTAAGCTAATTCTCATTTTTGGATTAGTGAATTCTATTTAAAATTTAATCTTCATTTTATTATCAAAAAATCTGATGTGGCCAACACAAAACCTTCCGTCAGATCGTCGTCAGATCTATATGTATATTGTAAACATTCCACACAGAGATTTTCTTGTAAAAGATTCCATATTTCCAGTACATTACTTTCAGTTTTATGTATTTTGTACGAATTCCATACAGAAAGTTTTTTGTAAGAGATTATATATTTCCAGTAAAATTATAACACAAACATACTGTCAAATGCACTTGACACTGACATTTGTCAATCAGAATTTTCTTAATATAGTAGATGTTTCCATGGTTATAGTACAGCTTGCTGCTTTATGAAATTTAATTTCTTTATAAATTTATTACTCTATATCCATTGAATATGAAGTATAAAATGTAATCCGATCTTATAGAGAATTAAATATTCTTTAATATTTATAATAACATTAAATGTGAAAAAATGATATTTAACACCGTTTTTTCAAGAAAAACTGTTAAAATCTTCAAATTAGAGTACTTCCGGTCGACCAATTATAACTAAAATCTAATCAGCTCTTCATATAAATGCAAAGAAAAGGAATACGCAAAAATTATAATTTTTGAAAGGGCGGTATTGAAGTTATGCGATCCGAAAAAATCGTCACACACACATACATATAGACATCCATCCAGACGTCATCGTAAAAATAGTAAAATCGCATTCTAGGGAACCTATAACGTGCTTATTCATTAAAAACTCATTATTATTATCTATTTTTTTGACCAAAGACAATACCTTCCTTACTTAAAGGTGACGGAAGGTAAAAAGGTAGTTACTTGGATTAGATTAGACTATATTTTAAGAAATAAATTGCCAAATTTAGAGTAAAATTCGCTAATCCAAAAATAAGAATTTGCTGAATCTTTTTTGTGACTCGGGCGGTAAATGGCGGAATGTATTGTGTTGACCACACAAATTAATTTAATATTTTAAATGGAGTTACATAGCCATTTATTATATGCGTTTTTAATTATCATCAAAGCAAAATTGGGACTGTCTATAGTACAACTGTACATTTGAATTTTCTCCTGTTGCGTTCTTTATCCTTGAAAGCACCTGGGAGTAGTCAAGTGGTTACCGTTCCTGAAAGTGAATATATCTCATACTAAAAATTGAATTACCCACATATGCTCGTGTAGGCCAAACGTGAATTGTATACAAAACGAGGAAATCAATTTATTCGTTGCGTGATAGAACTCAGTGTAGTACAATTCGGTTTGTTAAAATTATAGATATTCTATACTCTACGAGGGTAAAGGGATGTGATTTGATGTTACACGAAAAATCTTAGGTGATTTTGATTAAATCCGTTATCTTTTTCCTTTTTAAGAAAAGTAGTGTGAGCTGGAAATAAATGTATCAAATTTCGCAAATGCGCGCAATAAAATAAAACCTTCAAAGGTGGCATAGATTATTCAAAATCCGTGCGTAATTTCCTAAAGTACACATTCACGTTCATGACCCAGTAACCTAGTGTGGGTGAGAAAACACAAGAACGCCGCCTCGGCCAAACAGAATAGAAATCCTACGATAAATAATTTTAATACGACGAGAATGAAACAGCACAAGACATGTCCAATTCTGCGGCGAAAGAATTAGTGCGATGGTTTCAGGAAATGGAAAAGGAAATATGGAAAAAATCCGCGTCAGGGTTGAAATCCAAGGGAGAAATATTAAAAGCAAAAAGTAAACGAAACAATTAAGAGCATAAATTGTTAAACAAACGAAATTTTAATTGACTTTGCTAAAATTTTTGATTTATAAAAGGTTAAAGACACCAGAAATATAGGAAATAAATATTAGATGGCGAAGTTATTAAACTTCTTTGCAAATTTCCGTGTTATTTTCCAAAAATTTCATAAATAAAACCGAATGGATCAGATATTCAGCCCAATTCTGTAACCGAGTTACTACGCATATAGTAACTATTTGAGTTACTGTTGCTATAAACATGATCATTCATAGTTACTTTGCACTATTTAGTATTCTGTAATTCGAAAGTCTTTATAAAAATAGTAACTTGTTATTATAAAAGTTCTTATTCATAGCGACTGATGAAACGTGGTAATTACGATGTAACGTGTATTTTGTATAGGTACTCCATAATCGTAGATACGTCGAATTAAACAAATGGTTTATTAAATGAAAGGAATTTAAAACATTAAATTATAATTAGCTTCCAATCTTCTTCCTTTTCACTGAAAAATATATTTAATGCAAATAACAAATTCCTATTTTTTCTTTAGAATCTATTGTAACACGAGGGGGGGGGGTCTGCGAAGCTGACTGATAATGATGATACTAAGGATGATGATTCCCAACGATGATACACTTACTGACTGGTGGACGCTTTGATGGCTGGCGTCCGCGGCTTGTGAGAAGGAAGAACACAGAGACATTTACACTTTTTACACTTTACACTGATGAACACTACGGACATGAACACAACTTGTTGATTTACTAACTAATACTTTTATATTTACACGATTATTTATTATTAATTAATACTAAGCCTAACATACACAACTAACAAGTGTTACATTCCGTAACCCAGCTGGCGAGCGTCGCCCCAAAACTAAAGGACACTACATGTCCAAACCAAAACACGTCTTTCCGACGCCACGTACTAATTTCGACTCTCCCATGTTTATCCCATGGCTAACTAATACCGACTGCCTTAAAACAAAACCGCTATCTCCAGAATAGGATTATCATAGGGGTATGGGGTGCATAGGCGAGGTCATTCTAAAGTCAAGCACGTATATATAATAATTTCCAGACTTAAGATCAACAAATAAATGTCGTGACTATTATAATATGATAAGAATTTCTAAACTGAATTTTGACATTTATAACTTAAACAGATAAACAGAGTTAAAATATGATTATCGAAACTATAATTTATAAAAAGTTATTTATCTGTTATTGTGCTTACCCTCGCCTTGTCACACTATGGTACCCATTGCAGTGCGCTTTGCAAATAGCAACGTGTTACTAATTTCACTTCAATACTAGGAACTGCTTTTACGACATAAGGCATAACTTTCATAGTAATGCTGTTATAACTCTATGCTACAGAATAGGAAAAAAAACAAAGTACCTATGCAAGTCACTATGAAAGTTATATCATAGTAACGTAACTATATGTATAGTAACATCCATAGGAACTATTTACAGATTGGGCTGATTAATACTTAATTGTTTAACTAGGCACTAAATTACCAGATTTACATCATTTTTTTGCCGATTTAAATTAATATTGGTTGAAAACTATATAATTGACAGTTCCTGGACAGGAAATAAATAATTTATATAAGACTGTGTGTCCGAATATTTTCCATTCTTCTAAAGCTACATTCACAGCTACTTTTTTAATGCGTAATGATAATGCATAACACATAACTTTAATACATAGTGCTAATACGTAAGGTTAAGAAAAACACAGCATTTTCTGCAACAAAATTTAATTGATAGTTGACATCTGTATTTATTCAAATTACCTGTTGAAGTTTATCATGGCGGGAAAGGATTGCTGAAGCGTTTCCTGGATTATTTTATTTGAGCACATGGCATTACAAATGTAGTAATAGATGCAGCTATTTGTTTTCTTCTAAATTTTAAGATTTCTTGCAAATTTATTTTGACAACTGTCACAATTTTACTTAATGCATAAAAGTTTGGAGTTTGCAAACATTTGTTAGTATGCATTGTGTTTATGTATTGTGTTTATGCATAATGCATTAATATTAAAACTAGCTTTGAATGGTCCTGTGCGTTGCCATATAACAAACTTCGTTACGCATTATCTACTCGTATTAGCATTATGTAATAACGTTATGCAATAAAAAATCTGATGTGGCCAGCACATTACCTTCCGTCAGTTATAATATGAGGTATTTACGAAAATTCTACCGGTGAACTGTAAACAGCTTTTATCAGTTTATAGCTAACGGAATCGATATTTTAAGAACGTAAGTGGTAAACAAGGTAGATCCATAACCTACCAAAAAATTTGAAAATTTAAAACAGGTTAGAAATTTAACGTAGTTAACAAAATGAGCAGAGTCCTACTTTGAACACATTTCCACTTTTACCGCGCACGCTTCGCTTTGCACCACTACCTTTTTTTGAGATTAAATTCTTCATGAATCCAGTAGATGGATTTGGTAGATATTGAACAATTTTCGAACAGGAAACTTTTTACCACTCGTGTTTTCGAACACAGTCGGTAAATGCGGTATCTACCGGTAGAATTTTCGTAAATGCGTATGCATTTTCTATAAAATCCATACATAAAGTTCCTTGCAAAAGATTATAAATTTCTTGTATTCACATTGCCCCCTTTCGACAGTTGTATGTATTTTAATCAAATTTCATACAGAAAAATTCAAACAAAATGATCCTAACACAAATATAGTACGAATATGCCAATTGCACTTGACACTGACATCTTTCAATCAGAATTTTCTTAATATAGTATCTGTTTAGCATAGCTGGCTAATTTATGAAGTTTAATTTCTTTATAATTTTATAACTCTATATCCATTTAATATGAAGTATAAAATGCAGTCAAATCGTATAGAGAATACAATGTTCTTTAATATTTATAATAATATTAAATGTGAAAAAATTATATTTAACATCGTTTTTTCAAGAAAAACTGTTAAAATCTGCAAATGAGGGTACTTCCGGTTGACCAATTATAATCAAAATCTAATCAGCTTTTCATATAGATGCAACGGAGAGGAATACGAAAGAATTATGATTTTTGGAATTGTAGTATTAGAGTTATCGTAGACGAAAATTTTGTTACACACACACACACACTCACACATCCACACACACACACACACACACACATCCACACACACATACATACAGACATCATCGTAAAAATAGTAAAATCGTATTCTAGGGACCCTAAAACGTGCTTATTTATCAAAAACTCACCACCGAATTTTTTGACCGAAGACAATACCTTCCTTACCTAAAGGTGACGGAAGGTAAAAAGTAGCTGTGCAAGTAGAAAACCATTGAGGTGTCAGCCACCTGCTGTGAATGAAGCTTAAATTAATATTAGTTTAGTGATTATTTTGTTATGCGTTTGTAGTACGGTGGCTATGCGTTTTTTGAGCAGTTGCTATGTAAGCAGCAACAATAGGCCGTAAAAATATGAAATTTTACAGACTGTTAGCTGTCAAATAGACGCACGTTTATTATAAATCGGCAAAAAGAAAAAAAAAATAATTAGCCAATATTTGCACCCAGGTAATCGTGTGGAAAAAATATGTTTCTTATGTAGACGTGAGAAAATAACTATTCAGCATTTATTGCGTCATGTACCATTTTGCTAAGTGGAAATAAATTTGTAAGTAGGTACTTAGTATTTTGGAAAAGTAATTCTATTTATCTTTGAAGAGATGGAAACAGTTGGCCGAATTCTGAATCTTATTCATCAAACCGTTGCGTCCTTAATTTATTTAAATTAACTAAATACAATTTTCTAATTCGAGTAACGTTGTTTAGAATTTAAATTATCGTCAGTCCCAACGTAAATAAACATATTTAAAAAGATACTTAATATAAAGTGCGACAAATTTGAAACGTTCAACTTTGCACGTAGGCAGAAAAGTTTGTTAAACGAGTAGCGTCATTTAAAAATTTAATTTGATGAGTTTTAAATGGCATAAAAGCGACCCCTGTGGTGCAATCTCCACGCCAGTAATGAATACCTGTCAGGTGACGCCTGGTAAAGGCCCGCACGGCACATATACAGTATGTCCTCGGATTGAGTTTACAAGAGGGAAACAGTCCTTTTTGATTTTACGAAAAAATGTTACAGGAAAAACATTTTTTTGCTTGACTTGAAACACTTCTGTAATTTTTTTTCTGTTTGTTTGAAACAGTTTAAAACATTTAGTGTATACAGAAAACTTATCCAATGATGCAGAGGTATTAAATACTTGCATATCCGCCTAAACAGTTGAGGAAATCCAGAATAGGTTTAAAGAGCTGCGTTGGAGGATTGAGCGACAAAGGTGGAGGGTAATAGAATAATTTAATATTTCATTTTTGTTTGAATGATTTAATAAAAAAATTCTAATATTTTTTATGTGCTTTTCATTTACTATGATAACATGCAGTTTTGAGAATAGTTTTCAGTCAAAATTAGACGAAACTATTTATATGCAATTTTCAAAACAGATTTATATATTGATTTGAACGGCGCATGCGTATTTGACAGATGTAATTGACAGATCCTCTTCCCTAAAAATTCTTTGTTTTGCCATTATTCCAATTGGTTTTTCTACTTTGTACCATTACGCATAAAACTACGCAACTGTCAGTTTATTTGTAGGTAAGTAACACCACAGATTCAAAACACTATAATATATATATATATATATATATATATATATATATATATATATATATATATATATATATATATATATAATAGTGTTTTGAATCTGTGGTAACACCAAATAACACAAAGCGACAGAAACGTGATGCTACGTACGCATGCGCAATATCGAATCTGAAACGATTTGAAAAGTGAATGTAAACTTAATAATTATTAACCCACTCGAATTATTTTTGTAGTTTCATTTGCTTATTATTTTCTTTTAGATCAAGCAAAAAAAGTTCTCCTATAACCATTTTTTTGTAAAATCAAAAATAAAGATTTTTTCTCTTGTAAACTTAATCTGGGGACAAACAGTATATTCATCATTACCGATATCTGTGTATAAATCAGATTGGCATACTCAGAAATGGGTAATATGCTGTGATGATATATTTTTTTACCGTCCGTAAGGAAGGTATTGTTTTTGGTCAAAAAATTCGATGGTGAGTTTTTAATGAATAACCACGTTTTAGAGTCCCTCGAATACGATTTTACTATATTCGCGATGATATGTGTGTGCGTGCGTGTGTGTGTGTGCGCGCGCGTGTTTGTGTGTGTGTGTGTGTGTGTGTGTGTGTGTGTGTGTATGTATGTGTGTGTGTATGTGTGTGTGTGTGTGTGCGTGTGTATGTGTGTGTGTGTATGTGTGTGTGTGTATGTGTGTGTGTGCGTGTGTGTGTGGGCGCGCGTGTGCGTGCGTGTGTATGTGTTTGTGTAATTGGTCGACCGGAAGTACTGTCATTTGAACAATATATAACATTTTTTCTTGGAAAAACTCAATTAAACATCATTTTTTCACATTTAACGTTGTTATAAATATTAAACAATATTTTATTCTTTATACGATTTGATTATATTTTGTACTTCATATTCAGTGGATGTTGAGTTAAAAAATTATAACACTGGTAACAGCTAATATATAATAAATTCTGATAAACAGATGTCAATGTCAAGTGAGATTGACATAGTATGTTTGTGTTATAATATTATTGCAAGAATCAATTCTAAGAAACTTTCTGTATGGAATTTGTACAAAATACATACAACTGAGGGAAGGTAATGTACTGGAAATATAGAATATTTCGTAAGGAATTGTATGTATGGAATTTGTATAAAATACATAGAACTGACGGAAGCTAATGTGCTGGAGATATCAGATTTTTTTAGTTAGCGTTTGACAAAAACTTTAAAGTGGAAATAACACTACCCCTTTCACAGAACTTTATTCTTGTTCAGTGTAGTTTTCATTTAACTTTTTAAATATTAATTTTTTTAAGTATATATTCAAGGATTTTTTCATACAACTCAAGGATTCAATATGGACTTACAAATCTAATTTCAAATAATGAAATTTTGTTTGATTAAAATGGATGGAAAATAATTTTCATTTTTTTGTATTGTATACTTCACAAAAATGAATGAAATTTTAAATATTGCCACAGCAGGTGTTCGTGTATAGTATATGCAGATTTTATTTAATTTGCTGCAAAGTTTTGCTGTATAAACGAAAAATAATGAACCGGCTTTTCAAGATAATGTAAATTGTAATTTCTACGCTTAGTCTTTATGTGCAAATTTACTTTATGATTTAATTTGCGGGGTAATGAAAATTTAACAATTATTTTAAACTTTTCCACTATTAAATTCTTAATGAGAATTGAAACGACAAGTTTTCTTTTTATGATTAACAGTAGTACCTATATTAAAAAAAAAAGTTTCATAAGGCAATCTATTAACGTAAGAGTCCATGTGTATAAAAACAATCATATGTTAGGTATACTATTAAAAAATGCAATGGCGATTGATTAAAATATTACATTTTTCGTCAATATAGAAGGCAATACTATTTTTGAAATTAAACTTGTCTGATAATATTATCAGCACAATTTTTAAGTTTGTTCATTCGAATCCTTTACCAAGAAACATAGTTGAAGGGCAACAATTCGTAAATCCAGATTTAATTACTACTTGTGGCGTAATTTGATTTATGGCAATTCTGACTTGTAACTGCAAGGGACAAATATTAGTAAAATCAATGAATCTACAAATTTTATGTATCAGTACTGTTAATAGTTGTATTAAAACTATGTACCTGTATTCCTGCAAAATTATTATAATTTCTTTTTGTGAAATGCAAAGAAAAGGCATATTTATTTATCAGATTAAAGTTTTGCGATATTTTTAAATTTCTTTTCCATTTGTTCAGTTGATCAACTTTATCTTCTTTGCCAAAAATTATGGAATATGTCTTAAATTTTTGTTGCACTCGTAAATTTTAACACAGCACTCTTTGGTGTATATAAAGTCTTAAATACTACAATTGAAAAGTTTTGGATTATATATTAATATAGTTTTTTATTAAAAACTGTTATGGGCTTCATGTAAAGTATCACTTCCGGTTATCCAACTTTACCCAAAATCTAATCAACTCTTTATATGAATGCAGAAAGCTTAAATACGGAAAATAGAAATATGTGGAAGTTTGTTATAAGAGTTATCGTGGACGAAGAAATTCGTGCTTATTCACTGAAAACTCACCATCGAATTTTTAGACCAATAACATTACCTCTTTTACCTACGGTATGATGGGAGGTAAAAATATATAGGTACATACTTGAACATATTATCAAGCCTTCACATGGAGAGGGGGGTATTACCATTACACTCCCCCCCCCCACCTTGTATCCGTACCTGTTAGTCATTAAAACATCAGATGATTAGGTTGTAACAATAGATATGTAATTTAAGTATCAAGTAACAGAATTTCTTCTTTAATTTTTAGGAAGTGACTATCTGTTATCATTGAACCTACATTCAGCGTTCCGCGTTATGACATTTAGTCTTAGTGCATGCATTTTTCATATTAAATTTGCTATTCAGATCCAGAACATTCATGATGCTCTCAAAAATGTATGTAGCGATTTATACCCTTTTTCACCGCTGACACTTAAATTGATAATATCGACAATGTCAAATGAGCGGTGCAACTGGTTATTAGTTATACACGAAATTATGGGGTTATACTTTTTGATGTAGGGTTTCAATTTAAATTATTCGAAAAAATCTAAGTTTTAGAAAGAAAATAAAAACTTTTTTTCAAACGTCGTAGAAATGGCATTTTTTGTGACTTGATTCACAAGGTAGAAGTTTCATTTTTACGCCGATGGAATTTTCTACGCCGGCGGCGTAGAAATAACTAATTTCTACACCGCCGGAGTAGAACTAGATAATTTCTACGCCGCCGGAGTTGAAATAGCTAATTTCTACGCCGCCGTAGTTCAAGTAAAGTGCCATTTTCGGTTATCCGAATTACACCAAAATCAAATGAACTCTTTCCGTAATAGAAAAAGGTCGAAATACAAGGTTTCAAAATTTTCTGAATGTCAGTATTTGAGTTAGAGTGGAGGATCCACACATACATACACACACACACACACACACACACACACACAAACACATACACACACAAACACAAACACACACACGCGCACGCACACACACACACACACACACACACACAGACATCATCGTGAAAATGTTAAAATTAGATTCTAGGAACCTTAAAACCTGGCCATTT
The DNA here is from genome assembly GCA_963082715.1 of Harpalus rubripes. Taxonomy (NCBI): domain Eukaryota; kingdom Metazoa; phylum Arthropoda; class Insecta; order Coleoptera; family Carabidae; genus Harpalus; species Harpalus rubripes. Next base: position 3,654,815 of record OY720449.1, read on the forward strand.
ACCAAAATCTCGATATGCGATTTTTAGCACGATCTCTATACCTCCCTTACCAAGGGTAACGGGAAGTATAAATTAGATATATTTCAAATTCCAAAACGCAAAAATGTTTTCGTAGAATTACAAATGTATAACTTTATACTTTTCGTACTTTGCTAGTTTCTTGACAAAAACAATGTATGGCAATTGGAATCGAACGATATGGTATCGAAAATCATAAATAACTATAAATTGATTTTTGTAGAAAAACACTAAATGTACATTACAAATACATAATTGAGTAATGAACTTTTTTTGTCAATCTATCTCCTTATTGGTCTATCGTCTAGCTAGAAAATTTGATAAACGCGTGATTTATTTTATCTTTTTATTTTTCTTGGAACATAATTTGATTAAGCACCTACTGACAAATTACTTTAGATGTTATCACAAATAAGAAGAAAAATTGCAATGTAATGAGATGTTTTCGTAGAATTTTTACGTTAATATCTTCTTTAAACTGTTGAACATAAAACTATGTCGCGAAAATGTGGGCGGTAGATTTTGTAACGTTTTTGACATATCAAATTGAGCTGTCTCTGTTTGAATGAGCCTGTGAAAAGGGGATGAGACTGCATTTTCGTAAAGAAAGAATATGAAATTTTAGGTCAAGGAAAATATTATTCAATTAAGTTTGTGCGCATTAAAGGGCAGATTCTGCTCGAATCTGAAGTTTCGGGGTTTGAATCTATCTGCTGGCTAAGGGTGCCAATACAGATATGTCAAGCATTAATTACATTTGGTCACAACGATCGGATCAACTGTCCGTCTTAACTGCATCCATATACTAGGAGTTTTGTATCTTATTTTTGTTATATGGAAAGTAAAAAATCTGATGTGGCCAGCACATTACCTTCCGTCAGTTGTATGTATTTTGTACAAATTTCATACGGAAAGTTCCTTGCTAAATTAAATATTCTATTTCTTGTACATTACCTTCCGGCAGTTGCATGTATTTTATGCAAATTTCATACAGAAAATTATTATTTTGTGACGTTTTCTATATACTGTGTAATGTATCTGCAGAAATAAAAGATTTATTATTATTATTTCTTGTACATTACCTTAAAGCAGTTGTATGTATTTTATACAAATTCCATACAGAAAGCAAAAGATCCTATATTTTTAGTAAAATTATAAGACAAACACACTATGTCAATTTCACTTGACACTGACATCTTTCAATCAGAATTTTCTTAATATAGTAGCTGTTTCCATAGCTATGGCTACTTTATGAAATTTAATTTCTTTATAATTTTTTAACTCTATATCCATTTAATATTAAGCATAAAATGCAGTCAAATCGTATAGAGAATAAAATATTCTTTAATATTTATAATAACATTAAACGTGAAAAAATGATATTTAACATAGTTTTTTCAAGAAAAACTGTTAAAATCTTCAAATGAAGGTACTTTCGGTTGTCCAATTCTAACCAAAATCTAATCAGCTCTTCACATGGATGTAACGAAAAGAAATACGAAAGAATTATAATTTTTAGAATTGCAGTATGGAAGTTATCGCAGACGAAAATTTTGTTACACACACACACACACACACACACACACACACACACACACGGACACACATACATACACACACACGCACACACACACACACACACACATACAGACATCATCGTAAAAATAGTAAAATCGTATTGTAGGGACCCTAAAACGTGCTTATTCATCAAAAACTCATTACCGAATTTTTTGACCAAAGACAATACCTTCCTTACCTAAAGGTGAGGGAAGGTAAAAACGCTGGTAAAATTATCATTTAACGATAGTTTTCTATATTAATTTTAAAATGAAAGTATAAATATAAAAGATGTCTGAATTAAAAAGTGCATCGAATCCAGGGCTTATGTATTTTATCAGATACAGCGTGAGGCTGTAATATACCTCCTACCGAAGCATGTATACAATTTTATTCATCATCCTCCTCTTAAATTCCAAAATTCTGTGGCCTCTGATTTGTGAATCATGTACTGGAGTAAGTTATTTAAGATTACACTAACACTTACATTTTATTTGTCAATTAACATAAATCTGAATACGTCAAATATATAACGTAGGAATAAGTGTTTACTTTTTACAATAATAAAAATGTGATTGAAATTTAAATAAATTTTATTTTTATAGTTTTTTTTTCAGTAGGCTATTCTTTTAAAGATAAAAACAAATTTTTGTTTCGTTTTAATTTACGTTCAATTTTTTTCATGCATAGGCTACTGAAAAATAAATATAAAAAATAAGGTTTATATAAATTTCAATTGTATTTTTCTCAATATTTTTGTAATGTTAAAATATAAAATGATTACATGGTTGATTTTCTTCTACAACTAATA
>OY720449.1:3662200-3689700 GCA_963082715.1 Harpalus rubripes
CAACAAGGGAAAGTCAAAGTATAGAATATTTAAAAAAAATCACAAAAGAACAAGGGGTGTCCGTTCTATTATTTTGCTGTCATTCTTAATAAAGACATTTCTTTACTCATCAAACAAAATTTAAAAAAATTATGTGAACCGTTAAAAATGAAAGCAGTGAATCCATTATTATTATGGTAGAATATTATATTCCTAATATGTACAATGTTTTTAGATTTACTTTGAATTTTCTTCTTTGTTGAAAATTCTTACAGGAATCTATATAGATTTTCATTTTTAAATTTTCTTGAATCTCGAAATAAATTTAAGAAAGAGAAACATACAATATGAAGCAATTTCGGACTTTGCAAGAATACAATGAAATAAAAAAGTTTACAGACTAACATTACAAGTTTTTTTCTTATAAAACGAGACTGTAATGCGTAATAATATAGCGTTCGTGTAAAAATATTTCGTATAAATTTTTATTTAAAAATTCTGATTAATTTGAACTTTTGTCGCATTACATATAATATTAAAATATTATTTTCTGTCACATTTCTATTAATTTTTTATAAACTTTGTAAAGTTATTATTACACTTTTTCTTCACCTATAAATTTGGAAATAACTTCAATAAATATTTAAGAAACAATTTATTGGAACAATATTTATCAAATGCTTATCAGCTATTGGCGAAAACAGAGCCGGATCTAGATATTTTAGCACCTGAGGCAAAAGGAAAAATTGCGCCCCCTCCCCCCCGCGATCCCAAGTGTTTTGAAAAAAATATATATTTTTGTTCTATACATATGTAGGAATACATATATAAATAGAAAAAAATAATATATATTTTTTAGAGTAAATTTTATTATCTACGCACATAAATGTCAGTAGAGAAAAAAACAAAGAATATCATAATATATTTTTCACGAAAATCTGTTCAGAGCTTCAAGTAAAGTATCACTCCTGGTTTATTAATTATAGCCAAAATCTAAAAAGTTATTACCCTTGATATAAAAGTTTTTTATTAAAAACTGTTATGGGCTTCAAATAAAGTATTATTTCCGGTTATCCAATTTTATCCAAAATCTAATCAACTATTTACATGTATGCAAAAAGCTTAAATACGGAAAATAGAAATATTTGGAAGTTTTATATAAGAGTTATCGTGGACGAAAAAATCGTCACACACACACAAACACACACGCACACACACACACATACACACACGCGCACACCACCCATACACACACACACACACACACAGACATCATCGTAAAAATAGTAAACGTGTTGTAGAGACCCTAATTCGTTCTTATTCACTGAAAACTCACCATCGAATTTTTGGACCGATAACAATACCTCCCTTACCTACGGTAGGACGGGAGGTAATAGCTATTAACATACCTATAGGAATGTTATGTATATCATAACTGCCGAAGATGTCGGTTTCAAATCTGAGCTCGTAGAGCGAGGATTTTAAGACATCTAAGGCTTGTTATGATTAATAACATCCCTGGTTTGTTTAATAGTTTATCGGTTTCAGAAAATTAAGACATTATTGATAAATACCATTTTTTGAAATTCTCTCATTAATGCTACTTTCAGATTGCTATGGTTAACAGAACAATTATTTTGACGTATGTCAATATGACAAATATTCAAATTATGTGCTTTATTCCACATGTTTAATACTTTAGAATAAAGTAGACCGTATTTAAAACGATAGACTAACGTTATCTGTATGAAATTAATGAAGAGCATTATATTTTCATTTTATTTTTTTAAAATCGGCATGAAAATCCTCATTTCCGGACTAATTTGAGTCTTGAAAGAAAGATTTCCATGACTAGTCATTTTTACTTTTCACTGTCTGTAGGAACAAACACAAATAACAGGAATACCTAACAATTTTTCAAAAACTTTATTTAGAAACAATGAACTAATTATATATATTAATGTTAATGTTAATGTACCGCTGTTTGGATTTTTTTGGTAGTAAATCTGCTACAGCGGCGTTCGCAGCTTCAGTTATGTCCATCGGTACTTCATCTTCACCATCAAAATCATGTTCGCATTGCGATATCGTTTTCAAAAGAAAATTACCGGTAGCAAGAAAGCAAACACAACGCGTCAAATTTTTATAATAATAAAATTTGTCACTTTGTTTACTTGTCATGACAACGTTTTGTAAAATTTGTCACAGCTCTGATGATTTACGCAAACCTAATTTTTTCTATAATTTTAAGCTTCTATAATTGACGATTTAAAAAAAAATAGAATACATCAAGCGTCATAAAAATGTCTTTGCTTGACTCGGAGGCGTTGAAGAAAAACAAGCCTCCTCGTCTGCAATGAAACATTTTCATGACTTGTAATGTAATATACTATTTATTTTCATTTTGTAGACCATCAGTATGGTAATAATATTACTTAGTTACCAGCCTACTTTTGTATATGTTAACAATAGAATAATATCCTGAAACCGGTAAAAACAATTATGATATTCACAGATTTTAAAAAGGCTTTGGACAGTGTAAATCATAATGTGCTTCTGGAAAAACTCGGCAAATACTTTCACTTTACAGAAGACCTTCTTCATTTTCTCAAATCATACCTTAGTGATCGCGAAATGACTTTGCATCCTAATAACTTTAAATCAAACCCGTTCACTGCTACCTATGGAGTTCCTCAAGGATCAAACTTGAACCCACTATTATTCAATTTCTTCATTAACGATGTGGTGGACTGTGTTCAACATTCTCAAATACTTTTGTATGCTGATGACATAAAAATCTATAAAAATATCAACTCTGTTAATGACTGTATTCTCTTACATGACATCAACAACATTTTAAAATGGTCCCAGAACTCAAAATTGTTCTTTAATTACAGAAAATGTAAAATAATGAGTTACTTTGTTAAAAAATACGTTTACACTTATACATATCATATGGAAACTAATTCGCTTGAGAGAGTAACTCAGTTTAAAGATCTTGGGATTATATTTGACACAAAATTAACATTTAATGTACACATTGTGACTACTGTAAGATCATCCTACAAAAATCTTGGATTTGTAATTAGAAATTGTCGGTCTTTCTGTAAAATAACTACATTAAAAAGCTTGTATTGTGCATTCGTCCGCTCTAAGCTAGAATATTGTCTACAAATCTGGAATCCAATATATCATAAATATATAACTAAGATTGAATCTGTCCAGCATAAATTTATCAAATAGTGTTATTTAAAAATTCATGGACAATATCCTTCATCCGTCACTTCAAGAAATAAAATACCATTTCATTGTAAAACAGCTAGGACTAATTATGAATTGAAATCTCCAATAAGACAACTCTGTGTAGCGTATAACAATATATCATGTACTATTGACATTGACATATTTGGCGACTCCTTTTTTTAAATTTAAGAGTACATTAATTAAATACTTTTCGGGTTAAGTTACTTGTTACATTTCTTATATGTTTATTTACTGTGTTTACTGTCTCAATACATTCGTTTTTGTATTTGTATACCGTATAATCGTCCTGTAATTGGGATCCTGTATCCTGTTGGATCGATTTATTAATAAATAAATAAATAAATGTTGGGCGGTACAACTATACTTAACTTATCGAACATAACCCCACGCCTCCATATATCAGTATATTAACCCTGTGTTTAACTTTTCCATCAGGTACCATAACCGGCATCAACCCCCGCGCATCGGGCCGCGCAAGACGCTCCGCCGCGACGCTTATAAACGACGGCGGTCGCACTTTCGGCGACTGTGCTAAGCGCCAGCGCCAACGACCAGGACCCGACCACCAGCCTAGCTGTACCGGACATCGGCTGCGATGTTGATCTACCTGACCGCCGTGTTGCACTGCATCTTGCTTGTTAGTGGACAGCCTCTGGATGCTCACAAGGTAGGATTAAATATAGTGGATGTGGAAATTGTTATTTTTGTAACAAGTGCGGGAAATTAGTCATTCTGAAACGAATTAAAGTTGGCGAAAAGAGCGTAGACTTTGGAATTTGTACCGAGTTTCACAATAATGTTTTCCGCATGTGTTAGTTAGTCTGTCATTTTCATGATTTATTCAGTGTTTGCAATTGTTATTGGTTATTTGCTATAGCAATGTTGCTAAGAGTAAGTAACTTTGTTACGGAATTGAGGTAAATGTTTGTTCTGTAATCGTTCAAAAGTATTCTAAATTTAGTACTTCGACATGGAATTTTTCTCATTTCGACTTTCAGAACACTAGGTGCTTATTTTTCGCGCACGATTGTAGAAAAAGTTGTTTAAAGTTAGAAAAGTTTGCGTACTATACGCACTGTAGATTATATTATAGAATTAAATCAAAACAAAGTTTTTATTTGTGAATTCTGTGTTTATTATTTTTAAATTAACATTTACAAGTTTTTTATTTGTTAAATATTTTTTATACGACGAAGAAAGTGCATGTACTGATAAATATACAAATTAAAACTGAAATATTTATTGTGTAAGATATTTCATAAAACTATATGTTATTTTTCTGAAGATGGTCTAAGATTTGATATTTTATTTTATTCAGCTAGAGTTTTCTTGTATCTTCTTAAATTTGTGCAAAGATACGAGGGTACTTCCGGTTGACCATTTGTAACCAAAATCTAATCAGCTCTTCATATAGATGTAACGAAGAAAAATACGAAAGAATTATAATTTTTGAAATTGTAGTATTAGAGTTATCGTAGACGAAATTTTTGTTACAAACATACACACATACACAAACACACACACATACATATACACATACAGACATCATCGTAAAAATAGAAAAACGTATATTAAGGACCCTAAAACGTGCTTATTGATTAAAATATTTTGACCAAAGACAATACTTTCCTTACCTAAAGGTGACGGAAGGTAAAAATAGTATGTCATTCGGAGTAGATGCCCTTTTTGTGTTTTACCCAGAGCTGGGCAAAGTACCGGAAAGTAGTACTTGAAGTACAAGTACCAAGTATCTTGATGCTTCTAAATGTACTTGAAGTACTAGTACTTTTTTAGTTTCTAAAGTACTTGAAAGTATCAAGTACTTGAAAAAGTACTTGTAAATTTGGGTGCATGTACTTTTTCAGATAATTGATATTTTTCTGATTATATGGAAATTAAAAGGTGATTATTGACAAAAATTTCAATATGCGTAATTTATTTGGTTATTTAAAACAAGAGTTCCTCCCTGGGACTGCCGTATCACCTTGCGATCGCATGACGTAAAATTGACATCATGTGATCGCCAGGCGATACGGCAAAGTCCCAGCACTGTTGTTAGATAATATAAACATTTGGTATATACAGTATGCAGATTAGAATTAATTCATTTTTACCAAAAAAAAAAAAAAAATGCAAATATATCTTTACTTTCATATTATTGCTGAAAATATATTTATTAATGAAATTCACATGATTATGTACTACAGGAATAACACCACACCATTGCAGAAGAAACACTGACAAACAATTCTCATAACATTGTTACTTCAAGTACATTTAAAGTAATTTAAGTACATTTAAAATACTTCAAGTACATTTAAAATACTTGAAGTACATTTAAATTACTTCAAGTATTTAAAAATACTTCAAGTATTTTTCATTGTACTTCAAGTATTTTTCCAAGTATTAAGTACCAAGTACATGTGAATAGACTTACTTTGTACGTATCTCGCATAACTCAAAAACGGTAAGCCGTAGAAAGTTGAAATTTTGTATTTAGGTCTTCTATAACCTCTAGTTATGCACCTCCCTTTTTGGTCATTACATAATTTCCTGAACTGGTACTTTATTTGAAGCCTATACTAAAATATAATCCAAAACGTTTCAAATTTGGTATATAAGACTTTTATATTAATTGGAATAACATAGCAGATTTTGGTTAAAACAGGCTAACCAGAAGTGATATATTACCTGAAGTAGTTAACGTCAAACACGTGCAATTTTATAATTAGGTCTATACTTCATCTTCATATTGGTCTTGCGTACAAGGAAGTCGTGTGGTGTCCACATCAGATTTTTTCTAAAATGATTTGGAAAGCAACGCGCAGGGAAAACTGTTAAATGCTTATGTAACGGATTTGGAGCGCCACCCGTTATGTAGGTATGTCAAAAATTATATTTAACTGCATTTTTGATTATACTTCTGATATATTACTGTCAATTGCAAGAAAACAGTACCCGACCGAGCTGTCGTATTTTTGACATTTCTCCATGACAGCCCTTGACAAAATATTTCTTATTTTTCGTATAAATTTGTCAGAAATATATCCTGTTCGGCATTAAGTGAAAAGTTTTCTGCATGGCTAAACTAAAGAACTTACAAAATTTAGGCATCAACTCGATCGGCCTTTGTTTTTCGCATAAAGTTGTCAGAACCATGTCGTGATTGGGATCAAGTGAAATTTTTTCTACAGAGGTATAATATAGAAGTGTTAACTATTAAACATCTCAGTCGGCCTAATTAAGGATTGTTACATACATGTGTCTAAATTTCTAACACGTTAATTGTCTTTTGTTTTATGCATAAAGTCAATTCGTTTGAGAGTATTTGGGTATCTGACAAGACTGTTGGCGTTAGCACTTTGGTTTTAAATTGTGCATAGACAGATTGGACGTACGTAAACTATTATAAAACACTATCGGCGGAGCCCTAGGGAAAACTCGGCGACTATTTGAGAGCCGCAGTAGAAAAAATGAATTGTAATGATTGCTATAAAGTTACCACAAACTAAATGTACCTATGTAAGCATGTAGGTGTTTTAGTTCCGGTTTGAAATTGGTTTCTATTTTAGTAAATTCTAATTGTTGGTATTTAATTAATAACTAGCGATAAATAGAATCAGTCGGAATTAAACGGTACGCAATTACTAGTTCCAGTTTATTTACCAATTTGATTTACACAATGCAGATTTACGTAGTTATTTAACTTTATATGGAGTCTCGTGGCCGCGTGCCTGAGTGTCATGTCGCGAATTTGGGGAACCGGCTTCGATACCGACCGACGCCAAATATTTCGAATTTTAAATGGCACAAAATTGACCCCTGTGGTGCACTCTCCACGCTAGCAATGAGTGCCCGTGAGGTGATGTTTGGTAAGCACCCGCACGGTACTAATATGTCATCATCATTACCGAAATCTGTGTACAACGCAGATTGGCACACCCAGCAATGGGTAATAAGCCGTGATGATATATTTATTTATTTATTTGACTTTATTACATAAACTGACAAAAACCAAAAATAATATTTTATTGTAAGTTATTAATACAACAAAAAGTTTATATGAAAATAATGATTTCCATAATTCGAAACATATCGATCAAATGCCAACCCTTAATACTTGCTATTATTAATTGAAATTAAATGGCAAATGATATCATAATTTGACCATTTATATGGTTTAACAAGTAACAAGTGCTCAGCAGACTCAGTCCATGTGGTCCGGATGTGGTATTTCGCTACCGAAAATCCGTCATTTTAGTTTGTAAGATAAATAAAATAAATAAATAAATATATCATCACGGCGTATTACCCATTGCTGGATGTGCCAATCTGCTTTGTACGGAGATATCGGTAATAATGAAATATTTGCACCGTGCGGGCGCTTATCAGGGGCTCGATTCTTGAAATCATGCGAAATTTTCCGCACGCGACAAAATTCGTGTGGTTAGTTTCGTGCACGAACAGTACTATACGTATGAGTGGTATTCTTGAATACGAAACGAAACACAACCGAAGCCTACGCATACGATTCTCGAAAGCAAACGAACGTAGTATGTAGCAGCCAATCAAAACGAAACATTTGTACCACGTGAATGCTTCATCATATAATTGTTTTTTAACTGTCATTGTCAACCTGTCAACCAAAACTTTCAGCCGTAGCTGTCAGCGACGCTGTCATAAGCCATAAGTGTTGCAATATTAATATTAAAAATTTATTATATATATATATATATATATATATATATATATATATATATATATATATATATATATATATATATATATATACAGGATGGTGGCGGTTAGGGGTGAACATAGGGATTTAACATGGGATTTTAGTTTTTTGCAATTTCCTGCTCTCCGGTCTATTTACAGGAAAAACTGTAGAGTACAAAATTGTTCAGAATTAAAAAATGCATACAAAAATGTATTTACATTTATTATTATGTTTTTGGTTTCTTCACAATTTGAAAAAGAAATTTCAAAATTTCTGTTATTTTGTAGCAATAGCCATGGAATTTATTTTTTTCTGGTTGTCAAAAATTATTTATAACCGTCAACCATGCGTTATTCTAACTTAAAAATTAAATAAAAACAAACAACGTTTAATTTTAATACGCATTTCTTATTAGGTATACCATTTAATAATAAACCAATTCCAAACGTATCAACTGCGTAGAATTTTGATTTATCATAGCCAATACCATTTCTTCATTCACTTCGTTATGACGTCTTCTATTATTATTATCATAATTATTATTATTGTTATTATTATTATTTCCTTCAATACCTTCGTTCACAGCTACACTAGCTGTGTTCTCAAATTTTTTAACAAGTTTAGAAATTGTTGCTATAATAGAAATTGGTGTATTTTCGTACTTTATGGAAAACAAATCACGTATTCTTCTAAAACTATTTTCACCATAATAATTTTTTATAACGAAAACACGTTCCTTATTCGAATAAACATGCATTATTAAATTAACTTTTTATTAGAGAAAATTTGACAGAAATTGAATGACATAATTATGTTTAAACATTTGAGTTATAAGTCACCCCTAACCGCCACCACCCTGTATATATATATATATATATATATATATATATATATATATATATATATATATATATATATATATATATATATATATTAATATGCAATGTAATTTTTAATTTTAATTTTGCTAACCATTTCAGATGTGGAATGCAAAGCTCGTTAAAAGGCACCTAAAATTCCTTTTTAACAATCCATTGCATCGTTCTATTAATGCACGAGCATACATTTGTCGAATATTATAACGATACTCAAGTGTATGGAGACACTAGATTTATAATTGGCGTTATTATAAGATCATAAAACGTACCCCGAATTATATAAAAAAACTTTGATTTATATTATCTAAGTACTATACATCAAACACAAATGACAGTGACAGACAGTTTCGTGTGCGAATGATACTTTCAAGTTATTCATACCCATGCGATGTAATTGCGCACAGAATATTTGCCTACAACCACACGATTTCGTTTTAAGAATACCAATATGCAGTTCGCATGCGCATCTCTCCCACTTGCGTATGCGAAAAATTTCAAGAATCGGGCCCCAGGCGACACATCACGGGCACTCATTGCTGGCGTGGAGAGTGCACCACAGGGGTAATTTTAGTGCCATTTAAAATTCCAAATATTTGGCGTCGGTCGGGATAGAACCCGGTTCCCCAGATTCGCGACCTGACACTCAGGGACGCGGGCACGAGACCCTTGTTGTAAGGAGTGCGACAAATTCGTTGTTGTTATTGTGTATTTTTAATTATTTATGTATATTTTATATGGTTTGTTAACGAATAATAATTAATATAATATTTAAAAAGTCTGTTGCATTTGCAATAACGGTTAATTTAAAATAAGCGTTATTTCCACATTGAAGTAAATAAACAATTATTGCAAAATATATAATAATTTAGCGAGCCCGATACATTTTATTTTACGTAAATTTCATTGCTTTGATCAACACACAAAAATAATTTGAACGTGAATGAAAATATTTGTTGCAATACAAAATATTCTTTGAAATACCGCCCACCGTTTCAGTAAATTAATTTCGATAAATCAAATTTTTCAGAATGTTTGCAAATATTATTTACTATTAAAGCAAAAATAACCAATTATTTTAATAATGGTATATTTTCTGAGAACAACTAATGAATAAACTCCAATTTTATAAGAAAGTTTTTATGTCTTAGCACCATTGCTATAGCAAATAATCAATAATTATTGCGAACACTGAATAAAACATTAAAATGACAAGCTTTGCATTCGTTGCTGTTGGTATTTTTTTTAACATAACAACTTCCTTACAAAATAGTATTATTGTTTTTACCTTCCGTCACCTTTATGTAAGGAAGGTATTGTCTTTGGTCAAACAAATCGGTGGTGAGTTTTTAATGAATAAGAACGTTTTAAGGTCCCTAGAGTACGATTTTACTATTTTCACGAGTGTGTATGTGTGTATGTGTCTTTTTCGTCTTCGATATCTCTAATACTACAATTCCAAAAATTATAATTCTTTTTATTCCTCTTCGTTGCATCCATATGAAGAGCTGATTAGATATTGGTTATAATTGGTCAACCGGAAGTACCCTCATTTGAATATTTTAACAGTTTTTCTTGAAACACATTTAATGTTATTATAAAAATTAAAGAACAATGTATTCTCTATACGATTTGACTGCATTTTATAGGTACTTCATATTAAATGGATATAGAGTTATGAAATTATAAAGAAATTAAATTTCATAAATTAGTTAGCTATGCTAGAAACAGCTATTATATTAAGATAATTCTGACTGAAAGATGTCAATGTCAAGTGCAATTGACATATTCGTAGTATATTTGTAATATAATTTTACTCGAAATATAGGATCTTCTTGCTTGAAACTTTCTGTATGGAAGTTTTATAAAATACATACAACTGTCGAAAGGTAATGTACATATAAGAAATTTGGAATCTTTTGCAAGGAACTTTCTGTATGGATTTTATAGAAAATACATAGGCATTTACGAAAATTCTACCGGTAGATACCGCATCTACCGACTGCGTTCGAAAACACGAGTGGTAAATATTTACCATGTTCGAAAATTGTACAATATCTACCAGATCCATCTACGGGATTCATGAACAATCTAATCTCAAAAAAGGTAGTGATGCAAAGCAAAGCGCGCGCTTTAAAAGTGGAAATGTGTTCAAAGTAGGTCTCTGCTCAGTTTGTTAACTACATCAAATTTCTAATCTGTTTCATATTTTCAAATTTTTTCATAGGTTATGGACCTACCCTGTTTACCAATTGCGTTCTTCAAATATCGATTCCGGTAGCTATAATCTGATAAACAGCTGTTTACCGATATATACTGGTATAGGCTGTCTCAAGATATATGCACATTTGTACCTGCGCCCATCCCAGCGGGAGGCAGTTTAAATACATTAGAGAGGCAAAGAGTACTGGGACGTATTTATTTATTTTTTATTTTTGAAGTAATTTTCATTAAGTCAATTTTGCGACATTTTTATTGTTTAGTTGTTATAAAATTTACTTAGTAACATTATTTCGACGAATAAAGCTAACAATTATTTAAAAAAATGCATTTATATATATATATATATATATATATATATATATATATATATATAAATTTTTAATCGATAAGAAAAATACTTATTTATAACAATTTATTGTCATACAGTACCTATTAGAAATAATAATAGCTTTCATACAATTACTAAAAGAATGTAGTTTTAATATAAACAAAATTAGTTCACTTTTTATTTGTTTTGACTTCAGATCCAATACATATTATACGAGTACACAAAATTTTAATTTACAATCTTATGTTCCGTCAATTTATTATATACACATATATACAAAATTATAAAGTATAATTATTGTTGCGTCAATAAATATATACATTTAAATCTACAATTATGTTTCGTCAATAAGTACATACATACATATATACAAAATTTAATCTACAATTATGTTTTGTCAATAAGTTTTTTTATACATACATATATGAGTATATAAAATTTTAATCTACAATTACATTTCGTCAATAAGTACTTGTACATACATATGTATATACAAAATTTTAGTTTACAATTATGTCTTCGTCACTGTTACTGTTCTCACTATCACTATCATTTACATTAATAACAAAATTATTTACAATATTGTGAGAACTTAAATATTTATTTTCTATATCGATTATATGTTTTACACTGTTAGCCCAATTTTGAGGTGAAATTGCATTAATTTCATTTTTAATTAGGTTTATAACTGAAGTGCTGTCAACAGGGGAACTATTCTTCTTCTAATTTCCGATTTAATGACCCCAAATGAGTTTAATCTGGTGAATTTTCTTTGAAAAAAGCGTTAAACAATTAACATTAATCAGTGGTAAATTATATTCATATTTGGAAAATATATTTCTTTGAAAATAATTATCCTTTCAAAATTTTCCTAATCCCAATCTGGTCAAATCCCTGACAAAATATGCAGCTGTGAAGGGTCAAACCGCTACTTCACAAGTAATGGAATGTGCATACATCTTGAGACGAATTATAACAGTTCACCGGTAGAATTTTCGTAAATGCCTCATATAACTGACGGAAGGTAATGTGCTGGCCACATCAGATTTTTTAAAAATTACTTATAAATATGTTTATTATGTAAAAAGAAGTTATTTTGATCTGATTTTAAAATGCATTTAAAAATAATATGGAGCAGAGAAATTTAGGCGAAAAAATAAACTTTTTGTGTAACTTTCTAGTTAAAATAACCCGTATGCGTACAAAACGAAAATAATTGCCGTGTCTGCAAGTTATAATTTTCCCTTCTTATTTCATAATTAGAAGCAGTGTTATATTTAATTACTCCCACTTAAATAAATGAACCATAAATGCGGGTATGTAATTTGTACATTTAAGATTTTATCGTTAAATCTTATTAAAATATAATAATGTTTACATTTCAAATGACGATTGTTGAGATAAATTATACTTTTAAAGTAAAACTATTCAAAATATGTTTGTTTCAAAAGTTTAACTCATTAATTAGTGAAAAAATATTACTTAGTAACACTAAATAACAAGTTAATTGCTTTTATCAAATTAATATTTCTAATTTTTTAATGTAACCGATTGCCGATGCCGTTTGAACTAATTCCTACATGTCAAATTTATTGATAAATATACTATGAAATTGATTTATAGTAATAACATAAATTTAATAATGTTAATCAAATCTCACGAGACTTACAAATTTGTTAAATTCCATGCAAATTTATATATTTACATAAATATGTTTTTGAATTTTGTTAAACCTGCATGTTACGATAATATTGTTTACCTAAAGTATTAAATGAAACTACGTACATCCAGAAATTGTATATTCCTCGAAATTGCGATAGTCATATTGTCTGCCTTGATAAGGAATTTTATTTGTATAATTTTTATCTTCCGCCTTTAGATAAAGGTGATAATGATTCGTAACCTAAATTCGGTTTTAAATAAAATTTACTCTGATGGATTTGACATGTTTTGCATAGTCGTTCGTCAATTGTTCAACCGGAAGTAGCCTATATTTTACTACAAGTCCGTAAAAGTGTGTTATTAAAAATATTTAAAAAATATTTTATTTTTTGTGAGATATGTTGGGATGTCTGTGTTTTTGCTATTTTATTAATGAATTCACCTAAAAATATAGACAGATGAAATTTAAGTAAAAAAAGTCTGATGTGGCCAGCACATTATCTTCCGCCAGTTCCATGTATTTTTCCAACACATTACTTTCTGTCAACTCTATGTGTTTTGTACAAATTTCATAAAGAAAGTTTCTTGGAAATGATTTTATATTTTCAGTAAAATTATAACACAAACATACTATGTCAATTTCACTTGACATTGATATCTGTCTATCAGAATTTTCTTAATTATATTGGTTGTTTCCATAGTTATTGCATAGCTGTTTGCTTTATGAATTTTTCTACAAATCTACTAAAAGCATATGTCAAAAATTATTATAAATACAAATTTAAATGAATTTGTAGAAAAAATAGTGTATAATATACGTATTAAAAGTGATTTATTTATTATTTGAGGATTTGGATCACTCTGCTTCGCGTCGTTTTCCAAACTTTCTTCTCACAAAATAAAATGTTACTTATAACATCAATAACTATTATTTATAGTTTTTTAACTCAATATCCATTGAAGTGTAAAACGTAATCAAATCGTATAGAGAATAAAATATTCTTTAATATTTACAATGACATTAAATGCGAAAAAATGATATTTAACAGCGTGTTTTCAACAAAAACTGTTATAATTTTTAAATGAGGGTACTTCTGGTCGACCATGTATGTATAAGCACAATATAATCAGCAGCTTCATATGAATGTAAAGAAGAGGAATACGAAAGAATTATAATTTTTAGAATTGTAGTGCTGGAGTTATCGACGGAGAAATATTTGTCACGCACACACGCCTCCCACACACATACACACAGACATCATCGTAAAAGTAGTAAAATCGTATTCTAGGGACTCTAACACGTGCTTATTTTATATAATTACCATGGAATTGTTTAACGAAACATAATACCTTCCTTACCTAAAGGTGACGGAAGGTCTGTTTCCTATATTAACGTTTGTTACGGACGCTCGTATTCTCCCTATATATTTTAAATTGTATTTTTTACTTTACAATATTATTAAACTAAACTTTGTTCTTTCGACTTGAATTTAAAGTTCTAGTCGTTATAGGGTTTCATGACCAACTCCGAAATGAGAATTTACGATTACAGTTTATCAGTATTGATTTTTTTTTGTTCTTAGCAATTAGTAATATTAATACGAAACAAAGTAAAATGGAATAAATATAAATAAATATATCATCGCGGCATATTACCCACTGCTGGGTGTGCCAATCTGCTTTGTACGCAGATATGATGACATATTTGTACCGTGCGGGCGTTTACCAGGCGTCACCTCACGGGCACTTATTGCTGGCGTGGAGAGTGAACCAAAGAGGTCAATTTAGTGCGATTTAAAAATAAAAAAGTAATTATGATCCACTGTAAATTGCTTTTCTCACATAGCTGCCATACATGGTGCAATAAGTAATTCAAAATAATTTTTAAATTACTACATAAAGTAACAAATAAGGTATTGCCAAATAAATAACTCCACTTTTAGGATAATTTTATTTTCCCATTAATTTTTATTAGCTACAATTACTACAAAAAGTTATAAATAAGACATTATCCGAAATTGCAACAGTTTTCAGGAATGTTATAAATGTCTGGCATTGCGATGATAAAGCTCGTTAATTAATTAGGGACAATTAGAAAATCAAAATGAATTTACGCCAGAATTATTTCCATAATTAGTTGATTGCAACTTGGAATAATTAATAGTAATAAGAAAGAATTTAGTAAAAGAGAATAAGGATGAATGAGAGTAAAGGATACTTCAATTTAGTTTAAATGAGAGTCTTTGACATGTTGAACTATAAATGAATTCGTTTATTATAGGCACGAATAAAAAGACATAATGGATGTAACATACCTACTTAATAAACAAAAATTTAATTCCTAACATTTTTGTTTATTCTTTTCTCGTTTATAATGACAATAGTTCATTCTTATATACAAATATGTCATATGCAGCTTATCACAAAAAACTCTACGACGTATAAATTAAAAATGCGCCTAGACAGGTCTCCGTTTTTCCAAGTTCATCATTGGGATCTCGGAAACTACATTGCCCAGTTTTTCAGTGCGACTTTAAACACAAATTTTAGTTTAATTTTCAATTTAAGGTTTAAGATGCATTCACAAATGTAAATTAGGTTTAGATTTATGGTTTATACTTTAGATTTAAAGAATTTAACCGCATATTATGTAATGACTCCATTCACACTTCAGAATTCATGGTCTCTAAATCCAAATCATAAAGCTAAACATTGCAAGGTCCAAACTTTAGGTTTAGGATTTAGTTTGACGCCACAAACTTCACCAATGAGATCGAGTCTGAAATGATATAGATATATACACTCATCTTTATTTAGTATCCACTTGGTAGATTCGGCTTTTTAAACAAATGCGAGAAGAACATGGAGACTGTCATAACTTAATTGCTGAAATATAACCAATAATGTTAAGCGAATGACAGTTTCACGGCGCACAGGTGTCTTGTTGAGTACTGCTCTACCGATATTTTAATCTTGTTTTTGAAGCATTTACACAGATGTCCGTACATATCAAAACTAATTTTCAGGTAATTTAAACTTAAATTTATGAATGACTATTTAAACCTAAACAAAAACCATAAACCAAATTTCCATTTGTGAATCTTAAATCCAAATCATAAAGCTAAACATTGCAAGGTCCAAACTTTGGGTTTATGATTTAGTTTGACTTAACAAACTTCACCAATGAGAACGAGTCTGAAATGATATATATATATATATATATATATATATATATATATATATATATATATATATATATATATATATATATATATATATATATATACCCATCTTTATTTAGTATCCACTTGGTGGATTCGGGTTTTTAAACAAATGCGAGCAGAACATGGAGACTGTCATAACTTCTACCGTAATTTTTACTTTGATAATTTTATTATTAATTTTCGACAATACTGCATTTTAAATCTAGCAACACTGGTGGCAGTACTATTTGTTAATCCGCACGCGTTACTTACACAGTACTTAAGTTAATACAATATGACAAGTTGAAAATTTTATAAAATAAATAATAGAAGAGGTATACATTGTTACATTGTATAAGTAATTGATGTAATTATTAAAAATATTTTAAAATGAGTGTCCTATTTGTTGGTAAAATAATTTGTGTGTGGGGCAGAGCCCCCTCAGAATTTTCCGTGTGGGGGCTCAAGCCCCGAAGCCCCCACGGAGTCGGCGCCTATACTAGTATGTTGACAAGAGGCAAAATAGTTTCGTTGGTTTGCATTTTTTTTCTAGTTTATTAATATTGGATGATTTGAAAGCAGAACATAGTGTGTATTCAATTTTTTTTAAATCGATTTTTATCTAACTTTGTAATTAAATAAAATTTGGCGTTTTAAAACAAGGCTTGTGCTACCAGCCATTATCTTAAATCTTTAGATTTCTAAGCACTCCATCACTCTTCTGGTTATTAAATTACCACCAGTTCGCTGCAGTACATTAATGCCAGTAAATATTGAAACTATTTATTTATATAGTATATGTGTATATTTTCAAATAGGTGCCTATGTAATATCAATAATAGAAAACCTTCCTGATCCTGCGTATTTAGCGTTTAAATGAATTTCACTATACGATATATAGAAGTATTTTTGTAACACGAGGGGGGGGGTGTGGATCTGAAGATGACTGCTTCTTCTTGCTTACTGCAACGATGATACACTGACTGACTGGTGGACGCTTTGATGGCTGGCGTCCACGGCTTTGTGAGAAGGAAAAACACACAGACACTTTAACTGCTTTAACTTTTACACTTTACACTGATGAACAAACCCTTGTTATTTAATAACTAACTAAACTTTATATTTACACGGTTACATTATTATTAATTAACACTAATCCTAACATAACTAACTAAGCCATTACTAATACGTTACATTCCGTAAACAAGCGGGTGAGCGTCGCCCCAAAACTAAAAAGACACTACATGTCCAAAAACAAGACACGTCTGCCCGACGCGACAGTCTAATTTCCATTCTTAGATGTTTAGCCATTGACTATCTGATGTCGACTATCTTTAAAAACCGAAACGCTATCTTCAAGACAGGATTATCTTAGGGGTACGGGGTGCATAGGCTAGGGCATTCCAAAGTCACGCACGTATACATAATAATTTCTAGACTAAGATCAACAAATAAATGTCGTGACTATCATAATACGAAAAGAATTTCTAAACTGAATTTTGACATTTATAACTTAAACAGATAAACAGAGATAAAATATGATTATCGAAACTATAATTTAGAAGAGTTTATAAAAAAGTTATTTATCTGTTATTGCGCTTACCCTCGCCTGGTCACATTTTGAACTGAATAATAGAAGCTAGTATTGTACGATATTTTATATTTAATTAAATTTTTGATAAATTCAATAGGTACAATATTTGCTAAATAACTGAAGTGAGAGAATGCTTTGTGCTTTAATTTTCAAATGAATATTGAAATAACAATTTCTATTTTTTATTTTTAATTATTATTTTCACTGTACATATAGATTTCCTTTAACAATTTTTTTATTACTTGTGTTTTATTCTCGTGTTAGACATTGTAGGTACTTAAATTATTGGTGTAATTATTGATTCAACCTGTATATACATTAAAAACAAAATTTATTTTATTTTAAGTAAAACAAAACTTAATGGAAAATATATTCCACTAAAAACTATTTATCTGTCCAGATCTACTGAAAATACTTGAATAATCTAATAAATTACTCTTCTATGAATGGGTTATCTCTGAAATTTCAGTGCTAGAGTGCTAAATTATAAATGATTTGAATTCAAAATAGGAAAGCGTAAAAGCAAGACTACTGAAATAATGGACAAGCATTTTGATGTTTCCAGCAACCATCTAGTGTTTTTCCTTCCATGTAAAATTCATGACATCCACTCAATTTGGACAGATGCAGTAACGATATACAAACAGATTTCACGTATATATGGTATTTGCTTACTCTTACCTTTAAGAAATCTAGATACAATAGATACAAGTATTTGCAAAGGAAACTTCCTTCACATTCGTGTTTAATATACTTGGAATATTTTACAAGTACGTGTCACTGGAACAATAAAGAGAAATATATTCATATATGGAATTTAATAAGTTTGTTCTTTTATGAATTTCCTTTGTAAGACAGTGTCAAGTAGGGTGTCATTATTCTTATTTATTCACAAGGTGTAGGCGTACTGAAATAGTTATTTGTATCTCGAGTTTAGTACATGTCTCTGTTTCGGAATTAAAATGAAATAATCTCACACGCCTATTGATGCTAGAAGGATCTTCTTTCTTAAACGATTTTTGGTAACTTTTTGTTATTTCTGATTGGTATGACTGCACTTACACAAAATCTATTGGCAAAGTAATGTACTGGAAATATTGAATCTTTTGCAAGAAACTTTTTGTGTGGAATTTGTACAAAGTACATAGAACTGACGGAAGGTAATGTGCTGGGCACCTCAGATTTTTTCTTTTTAAAACGTTACTAATATTATTTTGAAATGATTAGTTCTTTGATAGTGACATTTATCTATCTCATTTGAATAACTGCGTTTTATTTGTTATATATAGAAAAAGTATTAATGCAAATCTATAGAAAGTTTTATAATCTTCAATTTATATAACATTAATCTCGAAAAAAAAAACGTTTAAAGGTATTTTTCGAAGAAAAACTATTTTTTCTTCAAGCGTATTATAATATTCATATTATGCTACTGTACGCACACTATAGAAGTTGTTCATTGTCTTACTAGTAAAAAAATGTTGTTATTGTTGTACTAGTAAAAAAATGTTAGTGTCTTAGTTCACCGCTGGCGGCGGCAGTTGTCACAGCAACACACATTATATTGAAAATTGTTATTTGACAGTTGTATCGTTTTTGTTTTGTAGTGTACACAGCCAGCTTTGGCTGAAATTGCAAATACTACAATTAAAAAATTCCAAAAATAATGTCAAAAAATTCTTTGAAACACTTGAAGAAAAAATAGTATATGTCATTCGGAGTAGAACGCCCTTTTTGTGTTTTACCCAGCTTGCCTAGCCTCGGCTAGCGCCTCGGCTGCAATAGCTGGGTTCAACACAAAAAGACCGCTTTCTACTCCTAATAACATAATGTACTATTGAGCTTCTAGTAGAGTGCCATTTCTGCATGGTTATCCGATTTTCACCAAAATCTACCGGGCTCTTTCAATTACAGAAAAAGTTCGAAATACAAGGTTTCAAAATTTTATGAATGATAGAGTGGAGGATCCACACATACATACATACATACATACATACATTCACACACATACACACACACATACACACATACATACAGACATCATAGTGATAATGTTAAAATTGGATTCTAGGGAACGTGGTCATTTACCAAAATCTCGATATGTGATTTTTAGCACGATCCCTATACCTCCCTTACCAAGAGTAGCGGAAGGTAATTAAGTACATCAGAATCAGAGAGAGTAAAATTCAAGATATTTATCTTTCTCTTTGATTTGTTTTACATCAAGATCTTGATTTCAACTAAATCAAGGAAGGAAGAAGTTTGATATTGACGTTTACGTTCTTTTTTCAGACAATGATTTGAAATAAAGCTGAGTTAATTCTTCGGAAATGTATTCAGGAAAATAAAAGTTTTTATGTAGCTATTAAATAACGTTTCATTTCTGCTTCCGACATATTTCAACCTTAATAGAAAGAATTCTTGCCAAAGCATCGGAAAAAATTGATTTCGTAATTGAAATCGACTTTTGAATGAATGAAATAAAAAGTTTTTCTAAACTATACAAATAAAAATCACTTGGGCTGTACGAAATGGGGTTGGTATACGAAATTGTACATACATCGAAAGACGCATAGCGATTTCAATATCATTTTGAAATGTTATAATATTGTCTCAATTAATTATTTTTCAGTAAAACAGTTAAAAGCCACTTTTACCACCTCCGGTCAAAGTTTCGGATTCTGAAACCGTAGGATAACTCCCAACTGCTAGTTAATAGAACCCATTGTTATGGAAACCGACATTTGGTTATATATACACATATAATCTCTTTTTAGGCTTGAGATATCTTTATTTTTCATCAGTTTGTTAAAAAAAACAATCCGAAAAGTAAAGTAAAATTGAGTAAATGGGTGGTTCATATACATGTACCAACATTACATTATATAATTTAATTTACCAACTATTATTACTATTAATTTGAATATTACAAAATTTAAACCAGGACTGTATTCGCAATATAATATTTTATCCGGTATTATATATTCTGATTAATAGTGTACCCTAGTACCCTATAATTGTAACTCACTATAATAGATTCTATAAGTTCTAATCAAGATCGAATCCATAATACACATAACATGTAGGTTTGTAAACCAATATATCTTGAAAGTAGTTATTTGTGTGCTACGTAACCTATATTATTTTAATACAAAATATATAATTTTAATGTTAACTCAATGAAATTTGATTTGTTTATTTTTCAAGGAAAATAAATTTCTTTTTCGACCTCCTGTCTAACAGGCCTATTCTGCTAAAAATATGTATAACGATATCGTTACCATACGACTGTCGCTAAACATTTGGTTGAACGACTTTAATAACGACAAATGCCAAAAAGGTATTCTACTAATCATATCGTTATCGAGTTATCGTTATGATGAGTTTAACGATAATATCTAACTTCATGTTGATTTTAACAGAATAAATTTATATTTGTTTTTCAATTCAAATTTGACATTGATTCAAATTTGAAATTTTCATCGTACATAAAATTATTTATTATTCTCACCCTTGTTTTACAGTTTACACGCTCCATATCTACTTGCGCCGTATGACATTTGATATAGGTATATGTCTATAAAATGATCAACAATAATATTGTAGATTTCTATTAATATGATTATTAATGATTGACTTAATACCACATATGAATCCTTTTCTACTGATATCCTCCTTGATACTGATTTCTGATAGCTTCCATGAGCAAAAAAATCCAAAGCTGCTAACTTCTGAATTGAAAACAAAGGCCCGTATTCCGAGCGCACTTTTTTAATAAAAGCGCTTTTATGGAGCAAACTCCTCATAAGAATATAATGTAAAAGCTTACTCCATAAAAGCGCTTTTATTATAAAAATGCGCTCAGAATATGAGCCAATATATTTATGTGCATTCATATGTAATGTAATACGCATAAATAATAATTTATAAATAATCTAGAAATTTTTGGCAAACCATTACTTCAACGAGTTCCTCATATATCGTGATATTTATATAAATCCCTACATGCTTCTTTACTTATAAAAAAAATCTCAAATTTTCCCCCTGTACAGTAAAAGGACGAATATATCAAATGTCATATTAAAAAATGTAATAATATAATAATAATATCTTGCTCAGCTACAATTAATAAAATATTTTCTTCAGCCATTTTTACTTTTGTTTTCAAAATATATCTAACTTTACGACTTCAACGAGGCATGTGAACTTGTCGTTCATAAACGACATAAAATAACGATAAGTAACGATACGTAACGATAAATAAATTAGTAGAATAGGGTTTTGGCAAAAATCGTTATTATAACTACATGTCGCCTGGTAACGACTCGTAACGATACATATTTTTTTAATAGAATAGGCCTGTTAGGGCTGGTTTATGATGGATTTAATTTATAAATTTAGATTTACAAATTTAGATTTGAAATTTACGATTTATCTTGCTGGTTTATAGTGAATTTAATGATATGAAATATGCCCAATCAACTTACGTGCTTTGACACAAGTGGGATGACAGTTATATGATATTTATCACTTTTATCATAATCAATCTGTATTTTTCTACAGATAATATTAATAATATATCCATATTTTCAGAATCCATGTGTCAAATCAAAATTAAAATGTTTCAACTGTCACTTGAAACTGTTATTTTCCCCACCAAAAATCATTGTTTGAAATACTGTCAAATGATTGGACGCATTTACAAATTTACATTTAGAATATAAAATATGGTAATATTTTAAATGTAAATTCTAAATCATAAATTTCTTAAATTCATCATGAACCAGTAAAGGCAGATAAGTACAATTTATATTTATAAATTTAAATTCGCAAATCTAAATTTGTAAATTAAATCCATCATAAACCAGCCATAAGTGTTGGTTTTGAAACCACAGTCCAAAATGAAGATTAACATATTTTTCACTAAGTAAAACTATATTGTAAAATAGCAGTTATATATTCAATTTAGCGCTATAGTCCAAAATATTCAAAATACTGATTAAAAGTGTTTTACTTTATCAATTATTAGTTTTGAAACTTCCCTATACGTTTGGCAGTTTCTTTTCGTGAGAGCAAACTACGAATATAATCTAAAATACATCATTCGGGGCGAACAAACTAAAAAAGAGCAAAAGTATTTTCTGTGACATTTCTTTTAGGAAACTAATATGAAAACTCTCTGGGAGCATACAATGTAATAGTTCCGGAGAGCAAATGAGATGTGGGTGTGAATATAACATCATCATTTGCCATTCGTTCCTAATTTAGTCGCTTTGTAACTCTCTGCTCGCTATATTGTTACAGCTGTTAGTTACCTTTTATAAAATGTTGAGTTTGTTTAACGAATAGACATGAATTGCCGTAGTGCACTTCTGGATGAGTTCAGTAACTGAACTTTACATCTATTTTTAGATGCAGTCAAGTATTAAGATGACATTTTTCAATTAAATAAATTTAATGTAACTGTATAGTTACGTTAAAGCTAGATCTTATTAAAATAAATATTTTAATAATGAAACTAGTTCACTATTGAATAAATACATAGGCTGATTTAAAATATGATACAATATATTTTTTTACCTCCCGCTACCCTTGGTAAGGGAGGTATAGGGATCGTGCTAAAAATCGCATATCGAGATTTTGGTAAATGACCACGTTTTAAGTCCCTAGAATCCAATTTTAACATTTTCACGATGATGTCTGTGTGTATGAGTGGATCCTCCACTCTAACTCAAATACTGTCATTCAGAAAATTTTGAAACTTTGTATTTTGAACTTTTTCTGTACTGGAAAGAGCCCATTAGATTTTGGTGTAAATCGGATTATCGGAAATGGCACTTTACTCTAGAAGCTCAAAATAGTTTTTCTTTGAAAAATACCTATAAATGTTATTTTTTCGACAATAATGTTAATATAAAAATTAAAGATTATTAAATTTTCTACAGATATGCATTAATACTTTTTCTATATAATTTATGGATAAATTTATAAAATTATCTATAATTTAAATCCCGGAGCCTACGCTTTACACTAACAAAATTCCTTGGTTACGCAGTTATTCAAATGTATGTAACTGACAGATAAATGTCACTATCAAAGAACTAATTATTTCAAATTAATAATTGTAACGTTTTAAAAAGAAAAAAGTAAATAGAACAATGGGAAAGGAAATCAATACAGCATATGTGAATATGTAGGTATGTATTTAGATTAATAAAAATTAACGATTCGCAAAAAAAGTTGAAGCTAATTCTCATTTTTGGATTAGTGAATTCTATTTTATCTCTGTATTTAAAATTTAATCTTCATTTTATTATCAAAAAATCTGATGTGGCCAACACATAACCTCTCGCCAGATATTTTACCTGGTTGTACGCATTAAACGAAAAATATTTTTAAATACAAATACATATATTCATGTCTCACTACAAAATAATTCTCACATATATTTGCAAAATCTATGGGATATTTTAAAATAAATTATGTACAATACTTACATTTTCTTTATATTCAATATCCTGAAATTTTCTTTTTCTACTTTCCTTTTCTTTTTCTTTATATTCGTCATTTTTTCGCAAATTCCTTTTATATTCTTTTTTACGTATATTCTTTTGCGTTGTTGACTTTTTTTATTTTCATAATCTTCATAATAATATACAAATATTGTTGACAGAGGCATACAAATATTTTTGACAGTGACATTTATGTGTCAATTACAAACATTTGAATTTCTTGCCTTGTAGTAGTTTGATCTGAGATTTTTTACATCAAATTATTTTATATGCCTTTCTTTATCTCTAAATCTATAGAAGATATAATAATGAATTTATATTTATCGAATAAAGAATTTAACGTTCTTTAATATAAGTATTTACATAAATTTTCGATAAATAATATTTAGACGATTTTTTTCTTGTAACTACTACTTCCGGTTGTCCAATTGTTACCAAAACTGACTGGACTCTTTCCATTATTGTTAGATTGAGGAATCCGTAGTTAAAAATGTCTTAAGTCTCATAGTATTTGAGATATAGTGAATCCAACATCCACACACACACACACACACACATCCCCACACACACACACACACACATACGGACATCATCGTAAAAATGTTATAATCGGATACTAGGGACCTTAAAACGTGCTTATTCATTAAAATCTGGATATGCGATTTTTAGCATGAATACAATACCTCTCTTAGCGAGAGGTAAAAAGGTAGTTACTTGGATTAGATTAGACTAAATTTTAAGAAATAAACTGTCAAAATTAGAGTAAAATTCGCTAATCCAAAAATAAGGATTAGCTTAATTTTTTTTGTCACTCGGGCGGTACATGGCTGGATGTATTGTGTTGGCCACACCAGATTTTTTAAAATAGATATAAAGCGATACTGTATCTATATTGAGCGTATCGCTAATATAAATCAGTGAACATTGATATACCGTCATCGTTTCTTTATCGTATTATGATTGTACCGAGAACGTAGATGTAAATGGATTCATTGAAAAACATTGAATCAAAAAGTATCGTATCGTTATCATATCGTCATTGATATTAGAAGCAGAATTGTACAGAGAAAGGTAGCATACTGTAAAATTCAAGACTTACTGACAGCCAGACGCATTAATATTGAATTGCGAAAAAGATTTGCAAATGTCTAATTTGGGGTATAGTACTGTACGGCTGCGAAATAGGGACCATGCGAAAGAAGGAGAAGTGTACTCGTATGTGTGTCTGACAAAATTTTTGTCTGCGATAGCTCTAATAGTATAATTCCAAAAATTATAGTTCTTTCGTATTCTTCTTCGTTATCCATATGAAGAGCTGATTAGATTTTGGTCATAATTGATCAACCGGAAGTACCCTAATTTGAAGATTTTAACAGTTTTTCTTGAAACAACGATGTTAAAGATCATTTTTTCCCATTTAATGTTATTATAAACATTAAAGAATATTTTATTCTCTATACGATTTGACTGCATTTTATACTTCATATTAAACGGATATAGAGTTAAAAAATTATAAAGAAATTAAATTTCATAAAGTAGCCATAGCTATGGAAACAGCTACTATATTAAGAAAATTCTGATTGAAAGATGTCAGTGTCAAGTGAAATTGACATAGCGTGTTTGTCTTATAATTTTACTGGAAATATATGATCTTTTGCTTTCTGTATGGAATTTGTATAAAATACATACAACTGCTTTAAGGTAATGTACAAGAAATAATAATAATAATAATAATAATAATAATAATAATAATAATAATAATAATAATAATAATAATAAATCTTTTATTTCTGCAGATACATTACACTGTATATAAAAAACGTCACAAAATAATAATTTTCTGTATGAAATTTGCATAAAATATATGTAACTGCCGGAAGGTAATGTACAAGAAATAGAATATTTAATTTAGCAAGCAACTTTCCGTATGAAATTTGTACAAAATACATAGAACTGACGGAAGGTAATGTGCTGGCCACTTCAGATTTTTTGTAAAAAATATCGAATATCTCGAAAAAGAAAAGAGATATCGACCTGTGGTTTTAAAATCTTAAATCTACACCCTTCAAACTAAATAAATTCAAATTTTCAGAAATTTTAATTTTTAAAAAAATTCGACCCTTTTTTAAACCACACCGCCCTCATACGCATACCCAAAAATGGGTGTGTGGTACACCTGCAACGACTTCACCAGTAAATTCCTCGTACCAAAAACCATAAGTATACCAATTTTCATCGAAATATTCCAACGGATACATTTATTATTAAATATTCTTCAAAATCGTCAAAAACTGAAAAAATCGCAAGGGGTACACCTTAGATTTTTTACGATTTTTGGCCATTTTCAGACTTTTCCTTCTAGATATTGTAATAGTTGTTCAAAAATTATGAAAATTGGTATGCTTATGTAATTTTGCTCGTAGAATCTAATGGTGATATCGCCAGCGGTGTATAATTGACCATTTTTGAGATATGACCCAAAAATGGGCATTTTTGAGCAAAGTTTTGAGGACGAATATCTCGGACACGAAAAAAGATATCTACCTGTGGTTTTAAAATCTTAAATCTATACCCTTCAAACTATTTAAATAAAAAATTTCAGTTTTTTTAAATCACTCCATCCTCATACCCTAAAATCTCATGTGGCCAACACCAAACCTCCCGCTATTTAATTTTTATTAATTTAAATATACATACTTACATATTTAGTTATTGCGGAAACTGTGTTAAGATCCATTCCATATAATTAGGGTTCTATTTACTATTTTCTTTTTAAAATGTTACTGTTATTAATTTGAAATGATTAGTTCTTTGACAGTGACATTTATCTGTCAGTAACTTACATTTAATATATGAACTGTGTAACCAAGGAGTTTTGCTTGTTTAAAGCGTAGCTCCAGGATTAAATTTATAGATAATTTTATAAATTTATTCATAAAATATATAAAAAAAGTATTAATGCAAATCTGTAGAAAATTTAATTATCTTTAATTTTTATAATAACATTAATGTCAAAAAAATAACATTTAAAGGTATTTTTCGAAGAAAAACTATTTTGTGCTTCTAATAAAGTGCCATTTCCGGTTATCCGATTTACACCAAAATCTAATGGGCTCTTTTCATTACAAAAAAGTTTGAAA
>OY720449.1:3694700-3814700 GCA_963082715.1 Harpalus rubripes
GTCATCGCTAACAATAGACACTCGCTCGTCCCTGCGACAGCGACGGGGACAGAGGCGGTAACAGTGGCGGCGACGGCGGGCACTGCACATTACAGTATATTCACATGAAATGACTTGGATACGAAAAAAAAAAGGAAAAATTTAAATATTTATACTGTATTGGTAATACATAAATAATACAATTCTGCAAGTCAAGAAGAAATAAATAAATAAATATAAATATATCATCACGGCATATTACCCATTGCTGGGTGTGCCAATCTGCTTTGTACACAGATATCGGTAATAATGATGACATATTTGTACCGAGAGTAAGAAGAAGAAGAAGGAGAGGAAGAAGAGAACATATTAAAAAAATATAATAAAATAGATGCTATTCACGAAACATAAAAATGTGTTCTCTATTTGACAAAAAGATAGTGTTTAGATTGAAAAAAATTTGCTATGGTACATAATATTTGCCACATTTAAAATAAATTTTGTGGCAGCGTGTCTGAGTGGTGCACTCTCCACGCCAGCAATGCGTGCCCGTGATGTGACGCCTGGTAAATTCCCGCACGGTACAAATATATCATCATCATTACCGAATTCTGTGTACAAAGCAGATTGGCACACCCAGCAATGGGTAATAAGCCGTAATGATATATTTATTTATTTTAATTTTATTATTTTGTGGACGATTGTATAAAAAACCGTTGTTGCAATACATTCACAACTTGAATTCGTTTTTAGAATCATTAATTTCCCGCAAGTGTCAAAAAAATAATTCTTTGCCTGCGAAATACCGGGTGACACTGAAAAACGGGTCACTCAAAATAATTTTTTTATTTATAATTCACCTCTTTATATATTTGAAGTATATTTATGTACGAATTCATTCGAGTGTTATTGTTTATTTCATTAGATATGTCATTAAATTAGAATACAGCTAACGAATGTTCTCAACTCTTGCAGCAATGGTAAAGTTCTGACAACTTTAATAATAAATTTGGTTTCAGTTACAGAACGTCGCACAAAAAGCCGTAGAATCCCCCCTGCCCACACGAAGAGTGATAGGATCACCTGGGATAAGAGCAAAAAGAACGACCGATCACCTTATAACAGGTAAAAACACAGTTATTATTTTACCGTGGATCATACATCACAGTCCTGCCTGTTACGGACAAAAGGGATTTCCCGACATTCCATTGTGCTACACTAACTGTATTTCAAATAACTAAATGTATCATCTTGTCGTATATGCTCAAATTGATTCTGAAAGTAAATGCATTCAGGTGTAAGCTGGGAATTGCCACGATCACATAAAACTGATATTTGGTTAGATTTAAAACAGCGTTTTATTTTCAACGTACATGTTCCCCGACTTGATTACCATAGATAATTTTAAGTCGAAATTACACTCTTATGTGTAAAACTCAATATTAGAGGAGTTATTATTTATGAGCGATATTAAATTTAAAAAAGCAAGCAGAAGAAATTAATAATATGATGTAAGGTTTAAAATAAAACAAAATCTGTTTTACTTAATTTTAATTATAAATTTAAGGGTAATTACCAGTCCCCTAGATATTAATTAAAATATAAATAGAAATGAGACGACTAAATATTATATCTAAATCTAAATAGACAATTTATTTTAATGGTTAAATGCTGCATCCCGACGGCGTGGTCAGCTACATGGCATATGAAGGTGATTAGTAGGGTTCTTAGCTTGCCTATAAAAAAAATCTGGTGTGGCCAACACAATACGTCCTGCCATTTATATCTCAAGTCACAAAAAAGATTAAGTTAATCCTTATTTTTGGGTAACGAATTTTACTCTAATTTTTACAGTTTATTTCTGAAAATATAGTCTAATCTAATCCAAGTAGCTACCTTCTTTTTAAACCCCTCTACAGGATTAAAGCTCCGAGAGTACTCACGACATGAGGCGTTGCTCTAACCATTGAGCCACCGGAGCTATAATAAAATGAAGATTAAATTTTAAATACCAGGATAGAATAGAATTCACCCGTGGAATTCTCTAATCCAAAAATGAGGATTAGGTAAAAATTTTTTGGAATCGTTAATTTTTATTATTCTAAATACATACTTACATATTTACTTATGGTGGAAACTGTATTGAATTCCTTTTCTATTGTTCTATTTACTTTTTTCTTTTTAAAACGTTACTAATATTATTTTGAAATGATTAGTTCTTTGATAGTGACATTTATCTGTCAGTTACATACATTTGAATAACTGCGTTTTGTTTTTTTAAAGCATAGGCTCTGGGATTTAAATTATAGATAATTTTATACATTTATCCATAAAATATATAGAAAAAGTATTAATGCAAATATATAGAAAATTTAATAATCCTTAATGTTTATAATAATATTAATCTCGAAAAAATATCATTTAAAGGTATTTTTCGAAGAAAAACTATTAAAGTGCCATTTCCGGTTATCCGGTTTTCACCAAAATCTAATGGGTTCTTTCCATTACAGAAATAGTTCGAAATACAAGGTTTCAAAATTTTCTGAATTATAATATTTGAGTTAGAGTGGAGAATCCACACATACACACAGACATCATCGTGAAAATGTTAAAATTGGATTGTAGGGACCTTAAAACGTGGTCATTTACCAAAATGTCGATATGCGATTTTTAGCACGATCCCTATACCTCCCTTACCAAGGGTAGCGGGAGGTAAAAATAGAAATTAAAGTGGTACAACGCCATATTTTTTAAAAACTAATTTTGATGACTACGTATATTGCACCAAATTGTAGCTGCGAGAGAAAGATAGCAATACTGTGACGTCACAGTGATACTGACAAGAAATTTCAAATATCTCGGAAAGTAAATATTATTTTTTTTACCTTAATCGTTATTTTTTGAGTAATACTCTAACTATAAAATGTACATTTTAATATTTTTAGTTATGGCGACAGACTCCATTATTTGATTTTTTTTCTGAAACGTAGGTAAAAAAAGTCTCATTGTTCACTGCCTTATATCTCACAAACTATTGAAATCGGACCTATGTTAATTATATGTTTTTACTAGCTTTACAGGCCTATTCTACTAAAAATAAGTATAACGATATCGTTACCATACGACTGTCGCTAAGCATTTGGTTGAACGACTTTAATAACGACAAATGCCAAAAAGGTTTTCTACTGAGCATATCGTTATCGAGTTATCTTTATGATGAGTTTAACAATAATATCTAACTTCATGTTGATTTTGACAGAATAAATTTATATTTGTTTTTCAATTCAAATTTGACATTGATTCAAATTTGAAATTTTCATCGTACATAAAATTATTTATTATTCTTATCCTCGTTTTACAATTTACACGCTTCATATCTACTTGCGGCGTAAGAAATTTGATATAGGTATAAAAAAATCTCAAATTTTCCTCCGGTACAATAAAAGGACGAATATAATAATAATAATAATAATAATAATAATAATAATAATAATAATAATAATAATAATAATAATAATAATAATAATAATAATAATAATAATAATAATAATAATAATAATAATAATAATAATAATAATAATAATAATAATAATAATAATAATAATAATAATAATAATAATAATAATAATAATAATAATAATAATAATAATATCTTACTCAGCTATAATTAATAAAATATCTTCTTCAGCCATTTTTACTTTTGTTTTCAAAAAATGTCTAACTTTACGATTTCAACGACGCATGTGAACTTGTTGTTCATAAACGACATAAAATAAGATAAGTAACGATACGTAACGATAAAAAAATTAGTAGAATAGGGTTTTGGCAAAAATCGTTATTATAACTACATGTCGCCTGGTAACGACTCGTAACGATACATATTTTTTTTAGTAGAATAGGCCTGTTAGTCAGTTGTATATTTCAAAGTTTGTATCCGAAGTAGTGGTACATTCTATATAATTTAAAAATTGTTTTTTACTTTGATCGGATTATAATTCGAATCGTAAGAACCACAACTGATCTCTTAACTCACAAAGCCTCGCGTTCCATTATAGATATTAAGGATACAAGTTTGATATAGCGTTCATAATGAAACGCTTGTGATGTTAAATCACGAGGCGGTGAGCCGAGTGTTTTAATCACGCAAGTTTCATTATTAGGCTATATCAAACGTGTATTCTTCAATATTTTATCTACGACAGTTTAAATTGATCTTAAAATAAATTTTTCATTTAAATTTTGACATAATGAGAAACATTGAAATGTTCATTCGTAGCCTACGTTATTATACGTATTTAATAAAAAATATAAATTTTTATTGATATTCTATTGTTATTTGTCTTACAAAATAAATAATTCATAATGACACTCAGTGCCATTATGAAACTCATAATGACATTCAAGTTAGTGTACCAATTACGTATTAGCGCACTGTCGTAGATAAAAGAGCTTAAATATTTTAAAATGTTATTGTCAAATAAAATTTTTGTTCTTAGTTGTCATTTTTTAAGTTATACTTCCGAACTGCCATGTTACCAAGGCAAAGTTTCTATTAAATTAAATTATTTGGCTGTATTTTAATCTTCGAGTAATATTTCCAAACTTTCTTTTCTTTCAGAGTTTAAAAATAACTTAGGTGCATTTTTTCGTAAACAATCTTTATTGTGTTATTTTATAAGGAATAAATTGGACATAGCTGTTCAATTTGCAATAACATGCACGCACAACCTTTCTGGATAATAAGATTTGATGGAAGAACTGCATTACAATTAGGTGGCTTGTTAGAAACAATATACCGGTGATGCAGCAAATTGGCTTCCATACAGGAAGAAAGGCGTAGCTTTCAACTACATAAAGTCTGAAATTTATGATCAATACGATGTCTATTTTCTACTTTTATCTCCTGAGAAAATAAAAATGTCGTTATTAGCACAACCTTCAATTAAATTGAAACAATGTAAAATATCTTCTACTCTCTATGCGAACTTACAAACATATGTCTCTATTGCCAGTAAAATTATTTCTCGAACATATTCTGTTCTTTTTTTAACTCTGCACATTTATTATTACTTCCCGCTACCCTTGGGAAGGGAGGTATAAGGACCGTGCTAAAAATCGTATATCGAGATTTTGGTAAATGACCACGTTTTAAGGTTCCTAGAATCCAATTTTAACATTTTCACGATGATGTATATATATATATATATATATATATATATATATATATATATATATATATATATACCGTGTGTCTGTCTTAAAGGTGTACATAGGAGATTAACATGGGATATCAGTTTTTTGCAATTTCCTGCTCGCCTATTTATTTTAAGCAAAAACGCGTCAAATACAAGTTTTAAGGCATAAAATTACCTTTACATGTTTTCTAACGACAGAAATTAATAATTATGAATATGTCGAAAATTAGGTTGAAAATATTGACAGCCATGGAATTGAACAAAATAGTATATTAAAGTACGTGTTTTATAAGACATGTTATTTTCGCACGCGTCAAAATTTAGAAAACAAGCGTTAGCGAAAGAAAGTCTTATAAAATGAGTTCTTTATACTATTTATTATATTTTGCGCCTTCTACAATTAACATTTACTTACTCAATTTGTGATTTGTAACATTTGTACATTTTCATGTAAATAATCTTCCCTAAATAAAAAAAAATAATAATAAAATAATATTTCGACCTGTGGTTTTAAAATCTTATATCTACACTCTTCAAACTACTTAAATACAAATTTTTAATTTTTTAAAAATTTCCACCCTTTTTTAAACCACACCATCCTCATACCCAAAAATGGGTGTGCGGTACACCTTCAACGACTTCACCAGTAAATTCCTCGTACTAAAAAACATAAGTATACCAATTTTCATCAAAATATTCCAACGGATACATTAATTATTAAACATTCCTTGAAATTGTCCCTAAATAAAAAAATATAATAATAATTTCGACATTATATTATTTAAATGAATTGTCAATTAAATAAAAATAAATTAAGTAAATTGGGTTAAAGAAACGTCATCTAGTACCAACTGTCTAAAACAAAAAATTGCGTATCGAAATGAGGGTCATTACGATATGCAATTGCGTATCGTAATGACTTCATTATGAACGTAAAATATAAAAAATAAATAGATGCTTGACGTTTTATCAAATTGTCAGAAACGTCAAATAAGTTAATTTACGTTGTGACAGATAAAACGTCAAACATTTATTTATTTTTTTGTTCAATCTATGGCTGTCGATATTTTCAATGTAATTATTGACATTTTCATATTTAATTACTGTTGTTACAAAACGTGTAAAGGTAATTCTGTTTTTTGATTTAGATGCAGAATAGTGGTACGAATATTGTACTGCTTAAGTACCCTTAATTGTGTGAAAATTAAAAAAATTGTTTTGTGATCGCTGTTTCGAGTATGCTGTATGTATGCCATTGCAATTATGTACGACCTACATACATATGTATGTACGAGTACATATCTGAAGTTAAAAATCACTTGTATTTCCCGAGGTTAAACACAAAGTTAAATTATATGATTTATTACAATTACACAATTAATATGAAATGAGAATATACTTCGTAGGATTTTAAAACTTTGATTTAAAACTTTTTGTACATTTAATGAATTTATAATTTTATTATTCTTTTCCTACACTCGCTACCTAGTTTTAATTTTAATGCATATTATGCAGGTCGCTAAAAGTTTTCTAATTACAAAAGAATTGCTTAATATTCATCAAAAAACTTTTTAAGTACTTTTTATCAAAATATAAAAAAAAAATCGGAAACTGTCTTCAAAAGTTGATATTTACATGACAACTATTAACACGCGAAATGATAGTTTTTTGTATACAGAATATGAAAGACTCTTACATCCTCATATTTAATATAACAAGTGATATGATTATCATCGATGATATTCACGAGTGAAACCGAGTTGCAAATTCGCCAAATATTTCCAATTTTAAATGGCACAAAATTGATCTCTGTGGTGCACTCTCCACGCCAGCCTGGTAAGCGCCCGCACGGTGCAAATATTTCATCATTACCGATATCTGTGTACAAAGCAGATTGGCACACCTAGCAATGAGTAATAAGCCGTGATGATTTATTTATTTATTTTTATAAATCCAGTAACAGCAAGCAAGTTATGTAACAAATTTGTTAAGACTGATTGACGTTTGGCTGTTTGACGTGTATTTTCTGTCTATAATACTTAAACTTTTTTAAACTCCCTGGATTTTTTCCTATGGGGCCATTTAAGGTGATTAGTTTATTTTACTCCATTGGCAAATTTGGAAGATTTAAGACATCGGGTAATTACTGGGTGATAGGATTCTTGCATCGTAGCTGGATGTAGTCATTTTCAACAATTCTTGTAGATTAAGAAACTTTACTGTAATTTTTGGTATTAAATGTTGTTATTATCGAAAATTTATTTCGCCCTGTACCTTCGAAACAAAGCGGCTTTTCAAAAATCATCATTGGACAAAATATTCTTAAAATAGTCGGGAGAATAACCTATTGAATTTTTGCTGTATGTTTAATAAACATAAACCCTGTATAAAATATACTATTGTGGAATTTATTTTTGTCTTTATTTATTGAACATTTTGTGCATGTTTATTTATATATTTCAGGTATTATATAACAAAATAACCTACTCAAGTAGTATTAGGTACATGTGTAAATACAAATCCAATAAAACTCTCATTTTCTTGTGTAGAATGCATGGAAGTGAAAAGCCAAGAAGGCCACTATTTCTACAAGTCGCCTAATGATGACGGCAGCGTTTGCGGCATCTACTTCTTCACCGAGCCGGACCGAACAGTGGAGATCTACTTCAATTACTTGGATATTCCCTGTGAGGAGAACGGACTTGTATCGGTAAGGATAATTGGATATCTTGATATCGTATATCGCTTCCTAAGCTGCTTTCGGTGCAGTGAGGAAGGACAATGCTGTCTAAATGTAGTGGTTACGTTTGAAACAAACGTAAATATTGGAAATTCACTTACATCATGGCAGAATTGACAGCAATGTTGCTAGGAGTTCTGACTTTAAATTGGTATCAACGGCATAAAACATGAAAGTTTTAAAAATCAAAAGTATATAAGTATTAAGGTAAGTGCTTCCTATCGCTTGAGGATGATTTTGGAGATCGAAACGAAGTACTTCCGATATCGGCAGGAGAGCACTTACTGAGCGCAATGCTTATTAGGTTTTTGTACGATTGAAGCACAAAATTAAAAAAAAAAACTGATGTGGCCAGCACATTACCTTCCGTCAGTTATATGAGGAATTTACGAAAATTCTACCTGTGAACTGTTACCGGTACACAGCTGTTTATCAGGTTATAGCTACCGGAATCAATATTTTAAGAACACAAGTGGTAAACAGGGTAGATCCATAACCTATAAAAAAAATTGAATATTTGAAACAGATTAGAAATTTGATGTAGTTAACAAACTGAGCAGAGTCATACTTTAAATAAATTTCCACTTTTAACGCGTGAACTTCGCTTTGCATCACTACCTTTTTTTGAGATTAGATTCTTCATGAATCCGATAGATGGATATGGTAGATATTGTACAATTTTTGAACACGGTAACTTTTTACCACTCGTGTTTTTGAACACAGTCGGTAGATGCGGTATCT
This sequence comes from Harpalus rubripes, assembly GCA_963082715.1. Taxonomy (NCBI): domain Eukaryota; kingdom Metazoa; phylum Arthropoda; class Insecta; order Coleoptera; family Carabidae; genus Harpalus; species Harpalus rubripes. The sequence continues at coordinate 3,703,356 of OY720449.1, forward strand.
ACCGGTAGAATTTTCGTAAATGCCTATGTATTTTCTATAAAATTCATACAGAAAGTTCCTTGCAAAAGATTCTAAATTTCTTGTATGTACATTACCTTTCGACAGTTGTATGTATTTTATACAAATTCCATACAGAAAGTTTCGAGCAAAAATATCCTATATTTCGAGAAAAATTATAACACAAATATACTACGAATATGTCAATTGACACTGACATCTTTCAATCAGAATTTTTTTTAATATAGTAGCTGTTTCTAGCATAGCTAGCTAATTTATGAAATTTAATTTCCTTATAATTTTATAACTCTATATCCATTTAATATGAAGTATAAAATGCAGTCAAATCGTATAAAATGATATTTAATATCGTTTTTTCAAGGAAAACTGTTAAAATCTTCAAATTAGGGTACTTCCAGTTGACCAATTATAACCAAAATCTAATCAGCTCTTCATATGGATGCAACGAAGAGGAATACGAATAATGTTTATTTTCACATAGCCACCTATATTTATTTAAAAATTATTTCTAATATTTCTAAATTATCTCATTTTTCTCGAAATTTTTCAAATACATTAATAAAAAGTAATACTTCGTTCTAAAGAGAATAAAATGGTGGTTTCTATTTTATTAAAATAATTATAGGTTGCCACTTTAAAATTAAAAGTTGATAGTCGTATCTTGTAAACCTGAAATATCTACATCTGCCATCAAATAGTATATGTAAAATAATAAAACTTTTATGTGAGCAATTTTTTTCTATTACTTATAATATATATATATATATATATATACAGGGTGTAAATGAAATAAGTGCATTAAATTTAACCAGTAATACAACTCGTCGAGAGCAACAATATTTCTTAATAACTTTTTTTCGAAATCGCAAGGTAAAATTCTTTCAAAATGCGAGTACACAGACATTATAATTACTTACCTATGGTTTATTTATTTATTTTTTTATTCGTATCTGTACTACATTTTACTTGACATCACGGTTGACATAAAGACAGTGTCATGGAGTTGTCAACGCATTTACACGGAGCGTTTCCAAATCATCACCAAATCATTGTGTTCTTAATATTCGCACATCTGTTAATCTTGTACATCTTTATCACATCACAATACGGAGTGTCACATATGACAATTTTAAAATAGCAACAGTTATATCAACAATACACATCTCGACAGACGAAACTGCTGTAAAAATTTTCATTAAAAATGTTTTGGTCGGGAACAATAAATGGACGACTAATTATTGATACTCATGTACCTCTTTTAAATGGACAAAAGTTTGTACTTACATTTTTTGAATAACGTATTTAAACTATTATGATTTCTCGACGATAAATAATCATCTCATAACCTAACAACTATGCTTTTGCACTTCCTCGTCCCTCCTTGTCTTCCTCTATTCACACTATTCAAAGGTGATTAAAACCCTGGTTCAAAACACAACTTTATAATTTTGTTATCCAAAATTTAAATTTATTTATTTTAAAAATTGTACTATTACGTATTAATTAATAATAATGTTATTTCCCTTGATTCGTTTATTAATTACTGTGACTGTAAGTGTAACCAATAACCGACAATTTTTGAGCTGTTTGTATCCCACTTGAACACGGCAACAGTCATTTGTTCTCCATGAGCGGGTAACGAAAAATGCAGCAAATCTTTAAAGAATTTTAACTCAAAATCTAAAAGACTTAGAAAAAAAAGTTATTAAGAAATATTGTTCCTCTCATCGAGTTACATTACTGGTTAAATTTAATGCACTTATTTCATTTACACCCTGTATATATATATATATATATATATATATATATATATATATATATATATATATATATATTTATATATATATATATTTAATTAATTCTGTCTACCACACAGATCATTTACAGAGCAAGTTCAATTTTTCTTTTTCATCGACTGTACGAAAACTAGCAGCGTACAGTACACATCAAAAATGTATATGAAGTCTCTTTTCAATTTTAATTGCTGACTCATCATTATAAAACTGTAATGATTGTATTTCTCATATAGTTTCTTTCAATCATGAATAAGGTTTAACAATAAAAAACCGAAACGTCGATGAAAATGATCAACTGGAAGTGATACTTTACTTAAAGCTCATTGCTATTTTAAACATTGAATTAACGGTAGGTTATGTGTTGGCCACATCAGATTTTTTAGTAAAATATTTAGTGTATATTTATAAGTAGCTTACACTCCCGAAGTTTGGCAGTTTTCTTCTGACTCAATCTATATTTATACTTCAATTTCCACATTTGATTTTTAATTATTAACTTTACATAATTTCATAATTAAAAATTTCTACAGCAGTACAAAATAGAGATGTTCACGTAGTGCTGGTAATTATAAAATACTGCATATTCATGAACCATGTCTACGAGTATATTACAATGCAGTAAGGATAACGAATATAGCAAACAAGCGGATTAAAGGTTTCGCCTGTTCAAAGTAACCGCGAACCACCTGAATTATAGAATGGCCTTGTTATACTATTACGCTTTAATCCTATTTTTCAAGCAAAGAATTTCTTTGTGCACTTCTTTTGTATTTTTAAATATTTTATAATGATGCATATAATGAGGGATATAATAGAATAATAAAAACAAAATTAGTTTGCAGCATGTACCAAATATTATTTAATTTAGTGAAAAGAAAAAGTTATAAGTAGCATTTTCTTTATAAAATCTTAGTAAAATTATTTCATATTGTAAAAAGTAGACTTATATAAACGGCTAACTCGTAAAATATTCATCTTTTTTTGTAAATGGGAAAATCATGTCTATTTGAATTGTGTGGCACTTGAACGTTCTCATATTTTTTCGATTATCAGTTCAAAGATCAATATAGAAATTTGAATTTTAAAATTTTTAAAAGGAAAAATAAATTATTGGGCAGTTGGTCTGGGAATACAGAAAATTTGAGATATTTAATTTACCAAATAGAACACTTTAATAAATTCTATGTTTATAAAAAACTAGTATTGTTCCACATAGCATTATTTTTCAATGAAACACTGCTTATAGGTCGACGTGGACGTGTAGAAAAATACACTTTTTACTTGTTTGTACATAGTACATAGTAAAGGAAGTATTGTAATCGCGAAAAATCTCGGTTTTCAGATTTACATACATACATACATACATAAAATCACGCATTTCCCACTTAGTGGGTTAGCACAAACCCGAAAGAATAACAATAACATCATCCAAAAAATAATTAGTCTCTCTTTCAACAACATTCGTACTAACCTGACATCGTAGGTACAACATATATTCCTCACTCTTAACATATTAAAGTGACCGATTTTCGGTAGCGAAATACCGCAACCGGACCACAATAATAGTTACGAAACAATCATCCTTCGCCACACATTCCTGTCTAAGCACACTTCTTTCGCCTCGGCCACATTCATAATCGCATTCATACACGCTTTTCTTCTCTTCCCACTCGGAAACTTTCTCTCTTTTAGTAGCTTATCAATCACATCCATCCACTTACACACTGGACGGCCACGCAATCGAACACCCTCAATTTCACCAAGATATATCAGCGGAAATATCCATTTTGTCCATCCCTGAATCCATTTTGACTAATTTCGTCGTGACGTCTGTACGTACGTAAGCATCTTTTGTATTTAGGACTGCTATAACATCAAGTCGTGCACCTCCCTTTTTGGACATTACTTAATTTCCAGAAGTGGTATGGTATGACTAGCGAATGAAAGTTGACGTTTCAATTATTTTATAGATGTTGTTTTTTCTGAAACCCAACAGAAGAGTAGAATTGTACAAAATATACAGGTATGAAATTTTTACATGAACCCATTTAAATACTGGACTAGGAAAGCACACATATACATTACTATGTCTGGCTGAAAATAGATGGCCGACTAGGGTAACTGAATATCAAAACAGGGGTGCGTTTAAAATATTTTAAACATTTTTCGTTTATGTTGATTATAAAAAAATATTTTGATCTTTAAACTATTTAGTTTGACAATTCAATGAAATAGGATTATTTTTAATTTCCTCTAACAATAAATCCGATTCGAGGATTGTTTACACCTGAGACGAACGAACTAGCATTTGCGGTATTAATTTTTTTAAATACGTCTCTGAATCCTGTTGCTATAAGGTCATTTTAAATGCCTCCTAGTATGGTGTACAATTCTAATCTTAAATAACGAAATACATAAGGGCCAATTTCCTTTCAAATAAAGTATAGCGAAATGTTTTCAAAAGAAACCACATCTATTAAATAATTTAAACGTCAAATTTCATTCGCTAGTCATACCATACTTTCCTTGAAGCCTATTAACATTTTAACGAGAAAACTATTTTAAAATATAATCCAAAACTTTTCAAATTTGGTATATAAGACTTTAATGTCAATAGGAATAACAATAGATTTTGGTTAAAATAGGCTAACCGAAAATGATATATTACCTGAAGTTGTTAACAATTTTTCTTGAATAAAATGATTTTATTTTGATTTTAGAAATAAATGCTTCAAATAAAAGTTTTAGTGAATTAAATTCTGCGTCTACGACATCAAGTATTATTAAGTTAGTCCTTTGTATAAGCGAGATATGTAAATTTAAAAATTATATACTTTTTGGTTTTTGTAATAAAGCTTGCTATGGATTAGGACAAAAAATAACAAAAAAGTAAAAAAATAAATTTCAATGTCAAATACGTGCAGTTTTATGATTGGGTCTATATTACTTCATGTTGGTTTTCCTCTGCCGCTTTTTTGTTTCGAAATTTATTATTTACGACTTGTATAAAGTATAGTTGTGCACCTACTTTATAATAACTATACAGGCTGTTCATTTTATTTTGTCCTCATTTTGAAGTTAAAATTAATATTTTGTAGTTTAGTTTACTAGAAAAATATGTATAGTTTAAAAGACGTACAAGGAATTCGTGTGGTGGCTACATCAGATTTTTTGTATTAAATAAATATTGCAGACAGTAAAGTAAAATGTGCTTTACATAAATCTCCATTAACTATTTATTCTTATCTTGATTCGTGATATGAATAAATATTGTAGATTCTCTTTTAAATTACTTATTTTATGAGTATAAATAATAATCTCCTAAATAAGGTACGTAGTAGTAGATGGAATATTGCAGATCTTGTTAAATATTAATTTAAATAAGAATATTATACAATATGCCAAACAATATATCTCTGCGGTGAGTGGGAGTAAAATATAAATAACATTTATGCAATATAACGGAAGGATGCATAAAATGAATAGTGATTTTAATTTTTCAAAGCACCTTGCATAAAATATACGCTGTCGTGATCTATAAAATGTAACTCCACTTTGAAAGTAAGAGAAATAAAACATATTCCTTGACGTTTGTCTTTCTTTTTCTGATACAATGAATATTCTTTTATAAAAGAAATAAAAAGTAGTTCTTTGAAAAGTACTTCAGATGTAAACATTTTCTCTCACAGATGAACCGCTTGTAAAGTTTTTTTTGTATTGAGTAGTCGTTCCTTCTGCTCTTCCAGTCAAGTGGTAAAAAAGATCTGCATTACATTTTTGCACGTGCAATTAAAAATAGAACACAATTTTTATAGATGCACCTAAGTGAAAATTTTAGAACTGAAATGTTTTCTCAAAGTTAAATATGCATAGACACGCGTAGATCCAGAAGGTATGATATGGAAATTTTAATTTTGTGTCTTTATCTTTATATTTTAATAATTCAGAACTATTTAAAATTATTTTTAACATTAAGCATAAATAGATTATATCTTTTTATAAATTTATATAAAACAGCAGTACTTTTCCTGTTTAGGTCTTTAAAATATTCATTTACGAGGGGAGGTCCATAAATTCGCTCCCTGAAAGAAAAGTTGTATAAAAACTTTAATATATTTATTTTTCTGTACAATCCCCTGTAACTTTATTACATTTATAACATTTATTAATTACTTTTTCTAAACTTTCAAAATAATAACTCTTATCTTTGTCTTCAAAATGGTTGTTTGCAGCAGTAATCAGTTCTTCATTGGTCGAAAACTTTTGTCCCCTTAGTTCTTTTTACTTCCTTGTACAAAGTAAAGGAAGTATTGTATTCGCGAAAAATTTCGGTTTCCAGATTTCAACGGAAATATCCATCCCTGAACTCATTCTGACTAATTTCGTCGTGACGTCTGTACGTACGTACGTACGTATGGAAAAAGATAAAAGTCAGTGGGAGCTAAGTCAAGACTGTAGGGTGCATGATTAAATAAAGAATATATATCATCACGGCATATTACCAATTGCTGGGTGTGCCAATCTGCTTTGTACGCAGATGATTTATTTCTTCAAATCCACATGCTTGCAATGCGGCTACTGCTGTGTGAGTTCTGTGGACAGGGGCATTGTCATGCAAGAGCAACACACCTTTGGCTAGTTTTCCACAACGCTTTTCATTAGGCCCGAGCCACACTATGCGTTTTGGCGGGACCGGTAAAACCGCATCCGGTTAAACAGGATGGATCATACAGCGTCCACCTACAGAGTGTCTCACAACTCGCGCCCCAGACGAAACTGACACTTACCAATTACAATAGGTTGCCAACAAATAGAAGAAAATAATTTGTGGCTGCTTGCTTAACTTACAAGACTTTTTAATCCACCAATCCCGCAAGGATATCTTGAGGTGTGATGATATTATTACAAAATAAAACTGATTTCTAGGTTGTAAAAATACTACTAGTGAGTTACAAAATTTGCTTGACTTACTGTAATTTTGACACTTTAGAGTTGACTTTTCACTGTCAACAAATTTAGGTTAGCGAATTCTGGGAGCACCACCAGTTTCTTTTCGACCTGGCATAACTTGACCGGTCTCATGCGTCCTTGCGATGGCTCTCAATTTCACTTTATGATCCACAAGATTTCTATCGGGAAAACGTTCTGAATAGTCTTGTGCTGCCTCTCTGGCGTTACGTCCACATTCTTCGAAAATTATAATAATTTCTAAGTAATCAGCGGCTGAATACATGGCAATTTGCCTTTTTTATTCACCTTGTCAAATTTAATTTGACACTGACATTTTTCGAAAACTACAGTCGCCCACACATTTTAAAGAAGATTTGATTTGTATAAAACCTTAGTAACGTAAAATTACGGCAAACACACGTTAAAGGTGTAGGTCTCTGATTGGTTAATTTTAAGACGTCTTTTCTCGAATATCTTTTAAGCTAGATTTTTTTTCTTCGAAATTACACATCCGAGTGCAGTCTCGTGTTTCCTCATTCGCTCTGGGGCGCGAGTTGTGAGACAGCGTGTATAAACTTGTATATTCATATTCATATTCGTATTTATTTGACCATTAATACAATTACATATTGTTTACGGCAAGTCAAAAGTTTCTTATACATAAAAAATAAATTAATATTACATTAATAATAATGAATTACAAGTGTCTGCATCAGCAATGGCGGTCAGATATTCATCTAGACTATAAAAACATTGTTTAGTCAAAAATTTCTCTATTTTAAGTTTAAAAACATTATAATTTAATGACTTAATTGATGCTATTAAGGCGTTATATAAATTAATATTTAAGGAATTTCTCTGAGATCGATCTAATCTAAATCTGGGTACTTGAACTGAATTAGCATTTCTAGTGTAGTAGTTATGAGAGTGAGAAACTAATGGAAAATTGTGAGCGTTTATATGAATTTCTAACAAAGTAAAATATATAAATAAGCTAGGCAATGGCATAATTTTAAATTGTTTGAATAGAGGCTGGCAGTGTTCCCTAGCACCGACACCTTTTATAATTCTAATAGCTTGTTTTTGAAGCTTTAAAATTTTATCTGCATGGGAGGAATTACCCCATAGAATAATCCCATAACAGATTATTGAATGAAAAAGACAAAAATATGACGAAATTAGTTTTAACTTTCATAAAAGAAAATTTATACTAGCGAGCCTTGTAAGCAAACTCTCAACATGATCAATCCATGTTATACCATTATCTATTAGAAAACCTAATTTTTTTGCAGAATTACCTGTTCTTGCATTTGGATTTGAAGATACTATTATTTGCTGCGTCTTCTCGTTGTTTAATTTTAATTTATTTACTGTAAACCAAGCTTCAACTCTCTTCAATTTAGTAATAGTTATTTCATTTAGTGATAAAATCGATTTATGTGAAGCAATTAGTGTCGTGTCATCTGCAAAAAGTACAGATTGAGCTGGAGCAATAAAGGACGGAAAGTCATTCACATAGATTATAAAAAAGATAGGGCCAAGGATGGAACCTTGTGGAATTCCATGTTTAATTCCCTTAAACTGTGACATTTTATTTCCATAATAGACACATTGCTTTCTGTTCGATAAGTACGATTTGAATAAGTTAAGATAAATTCCGGATATACCATAATGACGGAGCTTTTTAAGTAGTATATCATGAGGGACACAGTCGAAAGCCTTTGATAGATCACACATAGTTAATGAAGTATGTAAGCCCTTTTCCATACCATCAACTATGTCTCTTACGATATGTGAAACCGTTCTAGTCGTTGATAGATTATTACGGAATCCAAATTGATTTGCAACAAATAAATTATTGCTCTCAAAATAGAAAACTAGCTGGTCCTTTAACAATTTTTCAAAAATCTTTGCTAATACCGGTAGTATTGATATAGGTCTATAATTATCCTCTTTCAGAGGATCACCCTTTTTGAAAAGTGGAATAACTTTGGTCAATTTAAACTCATCGTGAAAAACTCCCTCTAATACACATTTATTTAATAAATGTCATTTAAAATATTCTTTCTTGTAAGAAAATTTAAAGTATTTAGAAAAAAATGTAGGTATATTTAAATGGTTGATAATTATCCCTTTCAACTTCAACTGCATAATTACATTGTCATGCAAATTATAATTAAATTATTCTTCAAGTAAACAAATTAATTCTATATTTATCTTCCTTTTGACAATCCTTTAATTACACCCCCGCTATTTACGATTTCCCTGAGGATATTATTAATCATAATGAATTTTCAGTTTGTTGACGGGTGGGAGTTGAATGGGGAGTTCTTCCCGAGTCCGCAGGACCACCCCAAGCCCATGGAGAATCGCTATAGCGAGTTTTGCGGCAAGAGGAAACCGAAACAGGTCTTCCAGAGTGCACAGAATGCGGCAGTTATACAATACAGGGTGCCAACAAGAGGAGCGAGCTTCAGTTTCAGCGTTAGGTTCCCTAAGAACCGTATGCGTAAGTATAGAAATAATTTACTGTATTTTAAAAATGTTAAGTATGTTTTGTGATAAAATATAAATAAATAATTGTTAACGGATACATTGCACAAAGTAGGCTATGTATGAAAGACAAAAATTATTACCAAAGAATGCATCTGCTGGCAGGTTACAAAATTTACATTTTTGATTTAAATTATTCATTTAATCAAGACAATATTAGAATATATACTATTATTCACGAAAGATGAATATTCAAGGTCATTTGTTCGAAGAAAAAATACACACCAATTTACAGCAGTAGCTTAGCAACATTTTGTATTAGAAAGAGAAAGATTATTTGACCTATGTCTATTTAATTTAGGTGGTGTGACAGATATACGTAAATAGTGGTATTACTTTTTAACCAGTGGCGTAACTAAGAGTTCGGGAGCCCGCCCGCAAAAAGTTTTTGGAGCCCGTTTTTAATTGTAGCGTTTATCATAAAGTACATACAACAAGAACTTGTGGAAATTGTGACTAGGCTCACTTTCATCTGAGTTGATATGTTAAGAAGCAAAATAACCAATATTGGAGGCCTGAAAATCCAAGATTAGGCACTTTTACATTCCACCAAAGTTATGCCATTACTATGAAAATGTGATCGGCTCGTTTTTTACCTCCGTCACCTTTAGGTAAGGAAGGTATTGTCTTTGGTCAAAAAATTCGGTGGTGAGTTTTTGATGAATAAGCACGTTTTAGGGTCCCTAGAATACGATTTCACTATTTTTACGATGATGTCTGTATGTGTGTGTGTGTGTGTGTGTGTGTGTGTGTGTGTGTGTGTGTGTGTGTGTGTGTGTGTGTGTGTGTGTGTGGATGTGTGTGTGTAACAAAATTTTCGTCTACGATAACTCTAATACTACAATTCCAAAAATTATAATTCTTTCGTATTCCTCTTCGTTGCATCCATATCAAGAGCTGATTAGATTTTGGTTATAATTGGTCAACCGGAAGTACCCTTATTTGCAGATTTTAACAGTTTTTCTTGAAAAAACGATGTTAAATATCATTTTTTCACATTTAATGTTATTATAAATATGAAAGAACATTGTATTCTCTATACGATTTGACTGCATTTTATACTTCATATTAAATGGATATAGAGTTATAAATTTATAAAGAAATTATATTTCATAAATTAGCCAGCTATGCTAGAAACAGCTACTATATTAAGAAAATTCTGATTGAAAGATGTCAGTGTCAAGTGGAATGACATATTCGTAGTATATTTGTGTTAGGATCTTTTTGCTCGAAATTTTCTATATGAAATTTGTATGAAATACATACTACTGTCGAAATGTAATGTACATACAAGAAATTTAGAATCTTTTGCAAGGAACTTTCTGTATGGATTTTGTAGAAAATACATACGCATTTACGAAAATTCTACCAGTAGATACCGCATCTACCGACTGTGTTCGAAAACACTACCGGATTCATGAAGAATCTAATCTCAAAAAAAGGTAGTGATGCAAAGCGAAGCGTGCGTGGTAAAAGTGGAAATGTGTTCAAAGTAGGACTCTGCTCAGTTTGTTAACTACGTCAAATTTCTAACCTGTTTAAAATTTTCAATTTTTGTCATAGGTTATGGATCTACCCTGTTTACCCCTCGCGTTCTTAAAATAACGATTCTGCGGGCCCGTTAGTTACGCCACTGTTTTTAACACATTATAAATAATAATGACGTATGTCGTAGAATTACGGGTACCTAATTATGTACTACACTGCCATCTGTGATAATATTTACCCAGTGGCGTTGCCGTTTAAATCAAATTATTATTACTTGGTTTATAGTTAAGACTATGTTTTTGAATTTTGCAAAAACATAAGTGAAGAACATAAATATTTCAGAAAGGCATTATTTAGAAAAAAACATAATTTTTAAACAAATCACAGCTGTCATGTGCGGCTAATGAAACGAAAATGAGACGAGACGAGATAGTGGTTACTTGCTTCGGAATTAAATTCAAAGATGCTGCTTGCGCTTCTAAGTAAATACGTTTAAAAGGAAGGTCCTCATTTTCACCTATTTTAATGTATTTGTCATTCAAATAATTCCTAATGACAGACAATAATTATTACAGCAAATTTTATTCAATAACAATATAACAAAAAAATTCAATGGCGACTTTGTAATTTAAAATACTTTATCAATTGACTTGTCAGTGTCAAACGATGAATGAAAATATAAAAATCTGATGTGGCCAACACATAACCTCTCGCCAGATATTTTACCTGGTTGTACGCATAAAACGAAAAATATTTTTAAATACAAATACATATAGATATTCATGTCTCACTACAAAATAATTCTCATATATATTTGCAATATCTATGGGATATTTTAAAATAAATTATGTACAATACTTACATTTTCTTTATATTCAATATCCTGAAATTTTCTTTTTCTACTTTCCTTTTCTTTTTATTTATATTCGTCATTTTTTCGCAAATTCCTTTTATATTCTTTTTTACGTATATTCTTTTGCGTTGCTGACTTTTTTTTATTTTCATAATCTTAATAATATACAAATATTTTTGACAGAGGCATATAAATATTTTTGACAGTGACATTTATGTGTCAATTACAAACATTTGAATTTCTTGCCTTGTAGTAGTTTGATCTGAGATTTTTTACATCAAATTATTTTAAATGCCTTTCTTTATCTCTAAATCTATAGAAGATATAATAATGAATTTATATTTATCGAATAAAGAATTTAACGTTCTTTAATATAAGTATTTACATAAATTTTCGATAAATAATATTTAGATGATTTTTTTCTTGTAACTACTACTTCCGGTTGTCCAATTGTTACCAAAACTGACTGGACTCTTCCGATTATTGTTAGATTGAGGAATCCGTAGTTAAAAATGTCTTAAGTCTCATAGAATTTGAGATATAGTGAATCCAACATCCACACACACATCCACACACACACACACACACACATACGGATATCATCGTAAAAATGTTATAATCGGATACTAGGGACCTTAAAACGTGCTTATTCATTAAAATCTGGATATGCGATTTTTAGCATGAATACAATACCTCTCTTAGCGAGAGGTAAAAATGATTTAACAAGTTTTTAACTGGACTTTTATAATACCGGTCCTAAATGAGAAACATTATTTGGAAAAAGTTATATTACTCATTCATTTTAAGCTTTTTCTGTTTCAATTTATTTAGAACTCGATAATCGTTTTTCTGTGCGTAAGATAGTCCGAACTCAATAACTTATTGCAAAGCTTTATTTAGACAAAAACGCGTGGGAATAGCGTTCCCAGAAATTTTATCTTTTTGTGAATATAAGAATCCCGTCATTTAAATCGGTTTGATGACAAAAGCTTACATAAAAAACCCACACGAAAATATCCGTCCAGCAAAAACCTACTCTCATAAATACCCATACGAAAAAATTCATGCGGAAAGATGTTCATCCTGAAGATTGCACACATTGAAAATTTCTTAAAATTACAGTGCTGTTGCTTTTTAGACTTTTACACTGTTTAATTCAAAAGATGTGGCAATAAACTCTCTACTTCTTTCTTGTTATAGCGAAAAGAAAAAAATCTTTTATTCATATTTAATATCATAAGTGGTAAATTTTTGCCGAAAAAATTTTCAGATTGTTACGAGAGCCGGTTGCCTAGCAATTTATTGAGTGGCATTGACAAAAAAATTACGAGTTGTCAAACGAGTAATTTTTGATCAATGTCACGAAATAAATTGGCAACAGGCTCGAGTAAAGCAATCGGAAAATTTTTCCAGGATAAAATTTAACCACGAATGGTATTCGGATGACTATTTCCAAAATAAAAATCAGGTAATCATTTATATAATTTTTTTCTTGACAAAAATCTTGTAAATATTTATTGTGTTTCGAGGTATTATGTTTCAGTTTGCTTTTTCAACGTTTTAAATATACTCTTGTCCAAATCAACTCATTTTTAATAAAAACTGATAACACTGAAAATATACAGACTTTGACAGGTATGTAAACAATATGTTTCTAAATGTCAAAATTTTTTCACTTATCAAAACTCACTTACTTGTAAAAATACGACATCTTATTGGCTTAAAGGGTGCGAAAAAACTTTTGTGACGGTATTTTGTCGAAATGAAACTTGGTAACTAGGTAAAATCCTGAATTTGGATTGGTTTATATATTTATGAGTGAAATAGTCAATAGAAAATAACAATATTTTTTTTTTATTTATTCAAACATTAAAAATTGTTTATTTACTTGTTGCGATGTTTATAGCGTTTTCCAATTATATATTTAGTGCAAATTTTCTGAACTCTAAGGTACATTCACAAATGAAAATTAGGTTTAGATTTATGGTTTATACTTTAGATTTAAAGACTTTGGCCGCATATTATGTAATGACTCCATTCACACTTCAGAATTTGGTGTCTCTAAATCCAAATCATAAAGCTAAACATTGCAAGGTCCAAACTTTAGGTTTATGATTTAGTTTGACGTCACAAACTTTACCAGTGAGAACGAGTCTGAAACGATATAGATATATACACCCATCTTTATTCAGTATTCACTTGGTGGATCCGGCTTTTTAAACAAATTCGAGAACATGGAGACAGTCTCCAAAACTTAATTGCTGAAATATAACCAATAATGCCAAGCGAATGACAGTTTCACGGCGTACGGGTATCTGTTAAGTACTGCTCTACCGATATTTTAATCTTGTTTTTGAAGCATATACATAGATGTCTGTTTATACCAAAACTAAATTACAGTTAATTTAAACTTACATTTATGAATGACATACTTAAACCTAAACAAAAGCCATAAACCTAATTTTCATTTGTGAATGCGCCGTTAGAGAATTAGGTTTATGGTTTCGTGAAACTGTCATTCGCTTGGCATTATTGGTTATATTTCTGCAATTAAGTTATGCCAGTGTTCATGTTCTTCTCGCATTTGTTTAAAAAGCCGAATCCACTAAGTGAATATTAAATAAAGATGGGTGTATATATCTATTTCATTTCAGACTCGTTCTCATTGGTAAAGTTTGTGACGTTAAACTAAATCATGAACCTAAAGTTTGGACCTTGTAATATTTAGCTTTATGGTTTGGATTTAGAAACCCGAAATTCTGAAGTTTGAATGGAGTCATTACATAAATGGGGCCAAAGTCTTTAAATCTAAAGTATAAACCATAAATCTAAACCTAATTTTTATTTGTGAATGCACTTTTAAGTAAAGTTGTAAAATTTTAGTATCGTAATAAAATGAATATCAGAAATGGATTTTTGTAACGCAAGGTCAGATGTTAAAATTTAAGATTTCATCCACTTTCAATTTCCTTTTTATTTGAGTGACAGGTTGGCTAAACTTGTTTGGTTTTCATTTATTCATTTGACAGCAGCTCTCAACAGAATCTTCGTCACTTATAAAGGATTTAAAATTTCAAATAAAGACTTCCTATCTACAATCAAAAACTTATTACGTTTTAAATATTAAATTTTAAGTTCTATTGAGAAGATATTTTATAGATAGAGCACAATTTTGAAACTTTCTTTTTTACCTCATAACAACAGAAATAAAAATAAAATATTGTATAAAAAAGTTTGAAAGCGTATGGAATAGTTTAAAATTTTGTTATGGTGTTGAGATTGTAAAACTTTGTTTAGTTTACATAATCATTTTTAATAGTATTATATCATGCAAGAGCTGATAATTATCGGTGTAAATGAAATTACAACGCTTACATACGTATTAAACGTTAGCTCCTTTAATTATCTTATAATAGCTTACACATAATGACAGAACGGTTATGTGAATAATGAGACTTAAATTGAAAATCTATATGAAAGTTAAGACTAGAGGAATTATAAATATATTGATGAACAAAAGTATTCTCAATTGAGAGATACATTGACAGATCGCTAATTGGAAGATAGCTGACATAGTTTAGATGGTAAATAATAATAACAATAATAATAATAATAATAATAATAATAATAATAATAATACTTTATTTTCTTTAGACACAGTTACATGCGTATAGAAAACGTCAGAACATACAAAACATAAAATAATAAAAATAACATCACATTAAAAATTAGGTAATTAAGTATTAAAATATTCATGTAAATAATAAAAACTGTGCTGCGTAAGATATTCTTTTAATTTCTTTTTAAATACTTTAATATTATTTTCAGATTTTAAATAAGTAGGTAACTTATTATAAATTTCTAGGCCTATTCTATTCGGAGAATTTTTAGCACTGTTTAGTCTTGAGGTAGGAACGTAAAAATTGTTTCTATGCCGGGTGTTATGATCATGAACGCCTGAGATTTTTTCAAAATGTGTTGTATTTTTTGTATGAACATACAGATTTCCAATATGTATATCGAAGTAACTGTTAAATTTTTTAAATCTTTAAAAACAGATCTGTATGATGAATTATAACTTAAATCTGCCATATTACGAATATTTCTCTTCTGAGTAATAAAAACAATTTTAGCTGAATGTGAACTACCCCACAGACATATACCATAACGTATTCTAGATTCAATAGTAGCAAAGAAAACATCTTTAGTTGTTTAATATTAAAAATTAATCTTAGGTGACGTAACTGATAACAAAACGTATTAAGTTTCGTAACTATTTCAGCACAATGAGGATCCCAACTTAGATGTTCGGTTACCAACATCCCTAGTAAACGAGCTGAAGCATTATTAATTTTTGTATTTTTATCAAAGTTAATTTCAATTCGTTGATTTTTATAAGCATGATTATTAAAACGTTAGACCTTTACGCCGATAAAGTAAAAGACCGGGTTCAAATTCCGGTGACTGAAATGATCTTTTCACAATTTATATCGAATATATAATTGTTTTACTTTATACGTAAAGATTAGGGTCGTCGTTCCCGAAATAAGATATTCTTGAATATGAGAACCAGAACTTACGTTGTTATAAGTTTCAAAAGTATTAAAATTATTACATACAAGAAGAAACTTTGTGTGACAAGTGATACTTCATTCATAAAATAAATTATATTTCGCGTTTAACATCAAAAATGAAATTCAGAAATGGAGATCAATTAACAAGGAATAATATTAGGTACAATTGAAATATAAATACACTTCATTCCGATTTATAATTTATTAAATAAATTTATAATGCTTTCAATAAGTTTGGAAAATTTAATTAAAATTTTATTTGTCTAGTAAAGACAATAGAAATTTCGTTCATTAATTGAAATTTGTTTTATACACATTTCCGTTATCTTCATTTCAAAATTACTACTGTCCAAGTGAATGCAATATTCTAGTCCTTCCAATTCTTTTTTTGCTTTTTTGATATATTTTCGAAAAGGAAAATCTAATTGCGGCACAATTCTACAATGTGTGCTACGTGGTTCACTGAAAAAGCTGACAAAATAATACTTCTTTCTTATCGTAAACAAAAGATGAAAAATATTGCACTTCTTTATGAACATGTGACAATAGACTGTTATTTTTTACTTCACTTCATAACTACTTTGAAACGAAAGGAAGTAATAATAGATTTTATCAACAATATAAAAATGTACCATAAGAACACTCAAGAGGATAAATTGTAGATTTCTGAGGGTTTATCTACTTTATCGTAGAAATGAAACTCAAAACTCACAGATGATTGAAAAGATAAAAATGAAATAAATTTATATAAAAAAAAATTCTCAGTATTTTACTGTATCTTTAATAATATAGAAACTATTTGAGGTAGTTATATACAGGGCGTTATATTTTAATGGACCCAGCAATTATCTCGCTTATTTATTAAGTTACTAATTTCTTTCATATAATATGATTTATACGGCAACATGTAAGCTACTTGATGACGGATGTACATTCCTGATACCACTTCCGGTTTATTAGTAACTAATGTCAACTTTGAAATTTCAAATAGAACATATTATATTTTTTTACAAATTTGAAAAGTACATCAAATTTGCTTTATAATCATGTAAAATAATCTATATGTTACATTATTAAAAAGTAAAATGGCGGGCACTTTTTTATACACCTAACTGGAAAGAAAATAATGAGCCATATTTCAAAACGTTGTGAAAAATGTGTTGAAGAGGCTGGGAGTCATTTTGAATATTTGTTGTAAAATCATTTTGTTGTTTTTAAGTGTTCCTTATTCTTATTTTCTGTATTATTATGACAATTTTTTTTTAAATAATAATAGTTAGAAATGATTTAGTTAATTGTTTTATTTCAAGCCACAATCATGGTTCACTATTCTCTTTCCAATTAGGTGTATAAAAAAGTACCCGCGATTTTACTTTTTAATAATGTAACATATGGATTATTTTACATGATTGTATATCAAATATATATATATATATATATATATATATATATATATATATATATATATATATATATATATATATATATATATATATATATATATGTATATATATAATAATAATAATAATAATAATAATAATATATAACAAGAGAAAAATAAAAAATGAGAGAATGTCTTTTGAATGTTAATTCTCGAATCTGCAAATAAGGCGGCTGGAAAGTGCATTGTAGTCGGGGTGTACGTTTAACAGTTGCTAAACTGCGGCTTTCCTAGTTAGTTACGCTTATTACGGTATAATCAACGTTTCCAGCAGACTCAAACCTTATATATAGGACGGTTCCCGCTATTTGTAGTTTGTGGCAGTTTGCGTTAAGGATAATGCATTAAACAAAGTTTCCGACCGTTGACACAAATCTCGTAAACGAGTTAGATGTGTACGAACAGTTTAACCTAAACAATATACACTTCATTTATACTTTAATTGCGATTCCCCTGCTTCCGAATCGAAGTCAGATGATTTCAATCAAAATTATTTTTACATATTTGCATTACATTTGTGTTTCTCTTGCAATAATGTATTTAACATTTAAAAATAAACTGAAATAAAATACGTGAATACCCGTATCATTAAATGTAGCTCTTATCCAACAGCATCGGTTACGTACCTAAATAGCTAATTAGAGACAAAACATAATAAATTTAATAAAAAAAATCTGATGTGGCCAGCACATTACCTTCCGTCAGTTCTATGTATTTTGTACAAATTTCATACGGAAAGTTCCTTGCTAAATTAAATATTCTATTTCTTGTACATTACCTTCCGGCAGTTGCATGTATTTTATGCAAATTTCATACAGAAAATTATTATTTTGTGACGTTTTCTATATACAGTGTAATGTATCTGCAGAAATAAAAGATTTAATATTATTATTATTTCTTGTACATTACCTTAAAGCAGTTGTATGTATTTTATACAAATTCCATACAGAAAGCAAAAGATCCTATACCTATTTCCAGTAAAATTATAAGACAAACACACTATGTCAATTTCACTTGACTCTGACATCTTTCAATCAAAATTTTCTTAATATAGTAGCTGTTTCCACAGCTATGGCTACTTTATGAAATTTAATTTCTTTATAATTTTTTAACTCTATATCCATTTAATATTAGGTATAAAATGCAGTCAAATCGTATAGAAAATAAAATATTCTTTAATATTTATAATAACATTAAATGTGAAAAAATGATATTTAACATAGTTTTTTCAAGAAAAACTGTTCAAATCTTCAAATGAGGGTACTTCCGGTTGACCAATTCTAGCCAAAATCTAATCAGATCTTCTCATAGATATAACGAACAGAAATACGAAAGAATTATAATTTTTAGAATTGTAGTAAGGAAGTTATCGTAGACGAAAATTTTGTTACACACACACACACACACACACACACGGACACACATACATACACACACACACACACATACAGACATCATCGTAAAAATAGTAAAATCGTATTCTAGGGACCCTAAAACGTGCTTATTCATCAAAAACTCACCATCGAATTTTTTGACCAAAGACAATACCTTCCTTACCTAAAGGTGACGGAAGGTAAAAAAGTAATTATTTTTAACAAATGAATGGCGTTAATATATAAAAAATCTGATGTGGCCAGCACATTACCTTCCGTCAGTTCTATGTATTTTGTATAAATGTCATACAGAAAGTTCCTTGCAAAAGATTCTATTTCTTGTACATTACCTTAATGCAGTTGTATGTATTATATACAAATTCCGTACAGAAAGTTTATAGCAAAATATTCTATATTTCCAGTAAAATTATAATACAAACATACTGTCAACTGCACTTGACACTGACACCTTTCAATCAGAATCTTCTTAATATAGCAGCTGTTTTCAGAGTTATAGCATAGCTGGCTAATATATGATATTTAATTTCTTTGTAATTTTTTAACCCTATATCCATTTAATATGAAGTATAAAATACATTCAAATTGTGTAGAGAATAAAATATTCTTTAAAATTTATAATAACATTAAATGTGAAAAAATGATCTTTAACATCGTTTTTTCTAGAAAAACTGTTAAAATCTTCAAATGTGGGTACTTCCGGTTGACCAATTATAACCAAAATCTAATCAGCTCTTCACATGGATGCAACGAAGACGAATACGAAAGAATTATAATTTTTGGAATTGTAGTACATTAGAAAATTTTGTCGCACACAAAACACACACACACACACACACACACACACACACACACGCGCGCACACACACGCGCACGCACACACACACGCACACACATACACACACGCACACATACACGCACACACACACGCACACATACACACGCACGCGTACACACACACGCACTCATACACACGCACGCATACACATACACACACACACACATACATACACACATATAGACATCATCGTAAAAATAGTAAAATCGTATTCTAGGGACCATAAAACGTGCTTATTCATCAAAAACTCACCACCGACTTTTTTGACAGGACAATAACTTCCTTACCTAAAGGTGACGGAAGGTAAAAATAGTATAGGTTGTATTTAAATTACCGGAAGTTCTACAGTTACAATTTTTACACAATTAAATCGCAAATATTGCACTGATTATTTTTTTGATATTTCCTAAAACCAATGAAAAGTTTCATTTTTTATCACATGTCCGCGTTTTTACTAATCCTATCATTATTATACTGAGAAGAAAGCTCTAGAGAATATTCCCGGAAATAATCTCTGTAGGTTTTGTTTTTGTTGACATTGTCAGATAGTTTCAAAACATAAGGAAAATGAGCAAAAAAAAACAAATTTTGTGCCGTTTCCGATCACGAAATAAACCAAAAAATTATAGAAACCACTTCTAGAAATACCATAACTAGTAATTATATTTTTGATTATATTTTGCCTTGTGCCCTGTGTTTAAGTAGTGAAAACATACTTGCCAACTGGGCCATGTAAATGAATAAAGCTAGTTAATTACAACAGTAAATGGCGTTACAAGACCATGATAGTCTGGTTCCTTTGAAACAAATTTGTGAATCAAAAAATAATTTAATTAAATATAATTCGAAAGTTCGATAAATTAGAAAATAATTTTCCAGTTTTTTTCTCAAACTTGTTACCATTTGGCAATAGGTACGAAAGCCCGTAGGCAACAAGTTTTCGAAAAATCTGTCAAATTAAATTAAATCATGTTCAAGCAATATGTGTATCTGCAATAATAAGCAAGAAAAAAAGGTGTATCCACTTTTTCAAACACCCTGTACAAAAACAATAAATTCTTTAAATATGTGGTCTATTGCTACTATAAATACCTAATTAAAAGTTGCTATGAACACATTGTATAGTGAAATGTCAAAACCCGCCAAAACTAACTTCATGCAGAGAATGGAAACAACTAGTTTCGCCTCAATATTTAATGTCCCATGCCCAGCATGAAAAGCATAGGTGCACACAAACCAGTTTCAAACTATGTAACTAAATTTCACGATAGCTATCAACAACTAACTGCATTTATTAGATCACTTACACTGCAAACTACACTTGGATGATCTCTAAGAGTCTATAACCTTATCACAAACTGAATTAAATGACATTTATTATACGAGATTGTATAGATATTGTTATACAAGCTTAACGTTGCTTTGTCTTAGATATTAAGTAGATCTATATAGATAAATCTATTTAGTACTACGTGGGTTGCCAGACCTATATTTAATAGGAGTCTCTTATGTTGAAATCTCCTATATCCTATAAACAAGATAAATTATCTTTTTTTTTCAATAATTCTTTGACAAATACGAATAACTGTAAATTTTGAAATAAATACATTTTTTCAATTTAACGGATATTTTATTCTATCGTTGTAAATAGTAAGTAAAATGGCGCCAACAACTCCCAGTTGGGCTGCCAAACGAAATGTCAAAAATATTGCAGTCATTAAAATACCTGTATTCTCGGTGAAAATTTGCATCGTTAGACATTTTACCTCCAATAAAAGCTTTTGTCATTTCTTTCGAGAAGTTTTTCAAAGTTGTGAAAGATTTTTCTCACATTTTAAGGCCAAATTTTTTAGAAACTAACGCTATAGATCTCGATTGTTCTTACTATTCGCATATCCCCATTGCCCATATCTTCTATCTTTATTCTGCTATGAGAGAAAAATACTTATTGAAAAATGCTCAATACCAGGAAAATTATAAAAACTACCCATTGTATTGTACAGAAAAAAAATCAAATATGTATTTTAATATGATGATAAATAAAACGCGAGTAGAAAGACACTACAATTTTAAGTAAATACTATCAGTCATAGAGTTTTAAATAAGGAATAACTAAAAATAAATTGTGAAATGATCATGTTAGCCACCGGGATTCGAACCCGGGACCATACGGAGTAACGCTTTAACCATCTGAGATATGGCGGACTATCACGATGGCTGAAATGATATTCCACTAGGGATTCTGCTAATGTTGAAAGAATTTTGGTATGACTAAGTACTAAATTTTAAAAATATTGCTCTTTAAAAAGCCTTAAGTTGGAAAATATCACGAAATATCCAATGAATATTTTACAATTAATTGAAATTTGTGTAATATTTTGAAAAAATCACGTGATCTGAAACTGAGTAGCGTAGGTGATGTTGTCCTATTGGCTGTGAATGACGTGTTGTATGTATTCTGACGTCACGGGAGTGGGGGTTGTTTTTCATGATTATATCTATTATTTTTTATTACTATGAAAAATATTTAAAAAACTGTCATTTAAAATACTTTTAAAAATATGAAACCAGAGGATACTTTTATTAGTCACGTTTTAATAGAGCGTTGAAATACCACTTCATTTAGACATCTTTGTGAATATGTCATAATTTGGTCTAGAGCAGGGATGGCGAACCTTTAAGTATCAACGTGCCATTTTTCTAAAGAAATGTTTAATGAGGTCATAGACGTGCCATCAAATAATTTTGACTTTGTGATTATTGGGAAAATAATAGTAATAAATACTATCAACTCATAACTCTTTATTTACTACAAAAAAGTAGGAACATTTTGCAATGTTTCAATTATACGCGTAATTTAAATTAAAGTAAAATTAGTGTGACTTCTGTTGTTGCAGATTAGATAACAAATAACATATGTTAGGGTTGTAAGATGTTACTTTTAGCAGAGTGCATGCTGAACTGGAGTCATCTGTCAAACGGTTTCTAATCGAGTCTTTAATGTTATTCATCTCTGAAAATAATGACTCACAGGCATAGGTTGATAAAAATATTGTTAAAATAGCATGAGCCAGCTTCTTCAATCAATTAAATGTCTGGTAACGCATTCCATGTTTCCAAAATTTTGTTATTTACCTTTTCCCTTATATTACTTGTCAATCTTTCTATTTCAATTAATTCTAACTCTTTCCTTGTTTCAATAAATTTTTGAATCCATATTGAACTAGACTGGAAATCAATCAGCTGCATTTCAAATTCTTCAATTTCCAACCAATCGAATTGGGACAAATTCAGTTTATCAAATGACGTCACATCAGGGTACATAATAAAATTGAGTATTTCCGATAATTCTTTGAACTGAGAAAATCTCGCTGAAAATTCATTGATTGAAGAATCAATCATGTATTTCTAAATCGTTGATATATTTTTTCAAATTTGGAAAATACTTGTAGTTTCTTGTGATAATATCGTTCCTGAAAACTTGCAGTTTAGCCTCAAAAGCGCGAATAAGATCTATCATTGTTTTATTTATGCCATGAAGCTTCATGTTTAACTTATTTAAATGTTGGCATATGTCTGTAAAAAAACATCAATTTTGAAAGCCACATAACATCCAACAACTTTGGGTATTCTTCAACTTTTCCCTCATTTTGCAGAAACAGTCTGATTTCTTCCAAGCAATCAACAAACCTTTGAAGTACGTTCCCGCGACTCAACCAGCGAACATTATTGTACATCAGTAAGCCATTGCACACCGAGTTGACTTTATCTAACAAAGCATCAAACTTTTGCTTGTTTAAAGCCTGCGACGAGATGAGGTTGACTATTTTTGTGACTACCGCCATTACATTATCAAAAGATGTTAAACCACTCTTAGCACACAAGGCTTATTGGTGAATGATGCAGTGTAATTGAAGAATCGAATGCCCTACGTCTGTTTGAAATAAACTTATGAAACCATTTCTAATAATAAATTTTGTGATCAGTGACGTGCCCAAAATATTGTGTCGCGTGCCATTGGTTCGCCATCCCTGGTCTAGACCCTTATTAGACCCAGAACTGTTTATATGTTAGAAATAAATTGTGTAATAACTATTTCAATAAAGTTTACTGTTGTGTTTTTTTTTTGTATACAGTATCTAAAACAATTTCTCTCTTTTCAGCGTGTAATGTCCTGTTGCAAACTCCTGAAGATGTGTACACTCTAAGAAATTATGGAAAGAGGGCAAACTGCAGTATCAGCGCAGCTTTTCCTGCTGTTGCTAAAATCCTTTCCATGAACGTGGGTTTAGCAGGATATCGTGCAGGACTTGAATTGGAAACTGGAACAATACACAAGGTATATCTATCATAGAATCAAAAAATCCTTGTTATTGCTAACCTTCATGCTAAAAAAGGCTATAAATATTATCTCGGATAATTTTTACCTTCCGTCACCTTTAGGTAAGGTAGGTATTGTTTTTGGTCAAAAAATTCGATGATGAGTTTTTAATCAATAAGCACGTTTTAGGGTCCCTAGAATACGAATTTACTATTTTTACGATGATGTCTGTATGTGTGTGTGTGTGTGTGTGTGTGTGTGTGTGTGTGTGTGGATGTGTGTGTGTGTGGATGTGTGTGTGTGTGGTTGTGTGTGTGTAACAAAATTTTCGTCTGCGATAACTTTAATACTACAGTTACAAAAAATATAATTTTTTGTATACTTCTTCGTTACATCTATATGAAGAGCTGATTAGATTTTGGTTACAATTGGTCAACCGGAAGTACCATCATTTGAAGATTTTAACAGTTTTTCTTGAAAAAACTATGTTAAATATAATTTTTTCACATTTGATGTTATTATAAATATTAAAGAATATTTTATTCTCTATACGATTTGACTGCATTTTATACTTAATATTAAATAAATATAGAGTTAAAAAATCTGATGTGGCCAGCACATTACCTTCCGTCAGTTCTATGTATTTTATACAAATTTCATAAGGAAAGTTCCTTGCTAAATATTCTATTTCTTGTACATTACCTTCCGGCAGCTGCATGTATTTTATGCAAATTTCATACAGAAAATTTATGTCTTAAATTATTATTTTGTGACGTTTTCTATATACAGTGTAATGTATCTGCAGAAATAAAAGATTTATTATTATTATTTCCTGTACATTACCTTAAAGCAGTTGAATGTGTTTTATACAAATTTCATACAGACAGCAAGAGATCCTATATTTCCAATAAAATTATAAGACAAACACACTATGTCAATTTCACTTGACACTGACATCTTTCAATCAGAATTTTCTTAATATAGTAGCTGTTTTCATAGCTATAGCTACTTTATGAAATTTAATTACTTTACAATTTTTTAACTCTATATCCATTTAATATTAAGTATAAAATGCAGTCAAATCGTATAGAGAATAAAATATTCTTTAATATTTATAATAACATTAAATGCGAAAAAATGATATTTAACATAGTTTTTTCAAGAAAAACTGTTAAAATCTTCAAATGATGGTAGTTCCGGTTGACCAATTGTAACCAAAATCTAATCAGCTCTTCATATGGATGTAACGAAGAAGTATACGAAAAAATTATAATTTTTGAAACTGTAGTATTAGAGTTATCGCAGACGAAAATTTTGTTACACACACACACACACACACACACACACACATCCACACACACACACACACACATACAGACATCATCGTAAAAATAGTAAATTCGTATTCTAGGGACCCTAAAACGTGCTTATTGATTAAAAACTCATCATCGAATTTTTTGACCAAAGACAATACCTTCCTTACCTAAAGGTGACGGAAGGTAAAAATTATAAAGAAATTAAATTTCATAAAGTAGCCATAGCTATGGAAACAGCTACTATATTAAGAAAATTCTGATTGAAAGATGTCAGTGTCAAGTGAAATTGACATAGTGTGTTTGTCTTATAATTTTAATGGAAATATAGGATCTTTTGCTTTCTGTATGGAATTTGTAGAAAATACATACAACTGCTTTAAGGTAATGTACAAGAAATAATAATAATAATAAATCTTTAATTTCTGCAGATACATTACACTGTATATAGAAAACGTCACACATAATAATTTTCTGTATGAAATTTGCATAAAATACATGCAACTGCTGGAAGGTAATGTACATGAAATCGAATATTTACTTTAGCAAGGAACTTTCCGTATGAAATTTGTACAAAATACATAGAACTGACGGAAGGTAATGTGCTGGCCACATCAGATTTTTTTTTTCTTAATATTACCTAATTTATTGTTGCACTTATAAATTTTAAATATGAGTAAATTTAAGTTCGAACCGATCTAAAGTTTCTTTTTAATTATTAAAAAAATCTGATGTGGACACCACACGACTTTCTTGTACGGAAGAGCACGCAAGAGCAATATGAAGTATAGACCCAATTATAAAATTGCACGTATTTGACGTAATTTGACATTAACATCTATTTTTTATTTTTTTGTTATTTTTTGTCCTAATCCATAGCAAGCTTCATTACAAAAACCAAAAAGTATATGTTTTAAATTTACATAGCTCTCTTATACAAAGGGCTAATTTAATAATACTTGATGTGCTAGACGCAGAATTTAATTATTTAAAAATTTTATTTGAAGCTTTTATTTCTAAAATGAAACCATTTTATTCAAGAAAAACTGCTAACAACTTCTGGTAATATATCACTTCAGGTTAGCTTGTTTTAACCAAAATCTACTATGCTATTCCAATTGACATAAATCAGCAGATCAAAATCATTAAAAATAAATGATGATCAGGAACATCATAACATTTCCTCAAATGAAGCAAGTAAATAAATAAATAAATAAATCATCACGGCATATGACCCATGGCTGGGTGTGCCAAAAGAAAGTACAACTGTTGTATTATTATTTTTAGATTCATATAATTACAGTACTGCAAATATAATAGAAATAAGGAAATAATAATAGCAAAAAATTGTGTCTACGATACTAGACATCGTTCCGAGTTCTCGATCAATTTTTTTGATCATAAACATTGAACTTGTATGACTACAGATGTCAAGCTGGTTGAATTTATGAGCCATTTCTACCAATACTAAAAACTAATAAAACATAACCAAGAAATTATCCCGGAAGTAATAAATTCAATTTTTACTACGAATATATTAATTTATTTATAAGTAATTATTTATAATGACTGATCAAAAATGAGTATAATTAGGCAATATTTTATAACATTATAATTTACAAACTTATCAAACATCAAAAGTCAAGATGTTAAATTGGTAACATGTAAATGAAATTTGTACTTGTACAAAAAATGGGACAGAACGCAATTTTCCATTCTTGTTTTCTATACGATTTTTGCGTCCGAGTTGCTAGTGTCCACGATCCGAGTTATCGAACTGCGGACTATATCTAAGGACTCGGACTGATTTCTAGGATCGTGGACACAGGCTTTTAGAATGAAATAATTCAAAATTGGTTCGTGATCGAGTCGTTGAACGAGGTATATTTTAATTTTTGATAAAAATTCAAATATTAGTATTTAGCATCTCTTTAAAACTAATTTAAATTAATTTGCGAAAAATAAAAAATGTACATCTCTCCATTTAAAAATCAATGATGCATGTCGTTTCCGGCGAAAGCGGAAGTGAAATTCAATACCTTTTCACACATTTATGTTCTCATCAACCAAGCAAATCGTTCATATATTTTCAAACACTCTGCAGATATCTATGAACCTAAATTCTTGAATTATACCTTACTAATGGACCTTTCCAATTTAAAGAGATAGAAGATATGCGCAATGGGGATCTGCGCATAGTAAGAACAACTGAGATCTATGACGTTTGATTCTAAAACATTTAGACGTAAAATGTGAGAATATCTCGGATAACTTTAAAAAATCTTATCGAAATAAGTTACAAAAGCTTTTATTGAAGGTAAACTGTCTAACGATGCAAATTTTCACTGAGAATACAGGTATTTTAATGACTGCAATATTTTTGACGTTTCGTTTGACAGCCCAACTGGCAGTTGTTCGCGCCATTTTCTTACTATTTGCAGCGATAGAAAGAGATAGCCCTTAAATTGGAAAGGTCCATAGATATAATCGATGAAATTTTTTTTAAAAACTTACTTATTATCTTATTAATAAACAAGTGAAACTCTACCTTAACCCTATTAGCCTCGATAAATAATGTATTAGATTTGCTGCAGCTGATTGCATTTAAGAAGCTTCTAATCTTTTAATTCCATCAGGTTTATTTACTTGTTCTAAGAAAATTACCCGTGAACTTGACTGCAGAAACTTCCACTAAGACTATAGATAGGAAATAAGAACAAAACGATGGAGATAATTTTCCGATAAATAAACGTTAAAGGAAAACACTCCATAAAATGGTATTATTAAAGTAGTTACAGTAATGTAAATTTGTATTCATTTTGTACTTCCGCATAACTTTCATCATTTCTTTCACATTTTTATTATTTGATACATATAAAGATATATTCCATATTAATAAACAACTATATATGTACGAGGCTAGCACCGAAAGTTTCTGCAAACTATTGATAAAAAACAAAATTTTCCAGAAATTATTTTTTTGTTGTTTTTCGAAATACTCTCTTTTTAACTCAACACATTTATGCTAGAGGTGGGCGCAGGCCGTGATTTTGTCGGGTAACGATGGGTCACGACGTGACCCGCGTGAACATGTATAAAATTTAAATTTTACATCGTGATTGGACGTGAGCGTGAGGCACTAAAAAATTATCGTGCGTGATCAGGCGTGATTGAAATTTAATCGGGCGTGAGTGTAAGTTTCCTTCTATTTTTGATTTAATTTTTTTTTTAATTTCCATCTTTTACTTTACATTCCTGTTAGTATTAGTATATCCAAATTTATCATCAATAGTATTTTTTGCATAAAAATAGTGTTATTGTTGTACCCAAAATTGTATACGTTTGACACGATCATTTGTTAACAAATTTGTTACCAAATTTATAATGATATTTGTGATAGAATAGAACATCTTATTTGTCCATAAACATTCGTTTCCAATGAAACCAATTTGTTACTTTACTTATTACCAATTTGTTAAGAAATTTGATAACTTATGACTGTGTTAAACAGGCTTAAATGTACATAGAAACAATTACGTGACACGAACGTGACCCACCGAGCATGCTCGGGCGTGAGTGCAAAAATAAAATTGTGAGCGTGAATGATTGTGAATCGAACATAAAAAGGCGTGCGTGATTGATCGTGATTGTGATTACATTTTTACTTACGTGAGCGTGCGTGATCGTGAACAAAAAGTTACTCACGCGCCCACCTCTAATTTATGCATTCGATGAAACCAAACGTTAAAGCAAAAAGTCCATTCCTCTTGAGCACTTGAGAGACCATATTTTCGAAGGCTTCAACCCCTTCATTTGCACTTGTATATCGGAAACCACACATTATTTCCTTTAATTTAGGAATAGAAAGAAATCATAAGGTTCAAGGTCCACTTTTGATTCTTTTAAATACGCTTTAGTTTGCGCAGCAGTATGTGAGGATGCATTGTCCTGATGCAATACTAGTTTACTTCGAGGTCTATTTTCACGTACTTTTTCAAAACCCGTGGCAATCAAATCGTTATGTAGCAATTAGAAGTTACTGCTTTCCTATCTTCTAATGCAATATTGACAGTTGGACCGGATTTTGAGAAAAAGGAGGCAATCATTTTTGTACCAGCACTTCGAACTCGTTTTACTTTGACAAATTGGGGTCTGCTGGAAGGACCCATTAAGCTGATTGTCGTTTGGTTTCAGGTTTAAATGCATACATCCATGATTCATCACCTGTTATAATATCATACACTGCTTTAGATTTACCTTCGTTGTACTTTTTAAATGTTTTATTTAATGCACTATTCCACACAATATTGCTTTGACCATCATTTAAATTATGAGGTATCCTGCCTTTTAGATGATCGAGCAAAATTTTATTTATAGCGGTCATTCAAATGCCCAAAGTAGTCCGTATAATTCTATATGTGACACGGTTGTCTTCTTTAATCATTGTACGAATAGCAGCTATGTTTTCATCTGTAACTGCAGAAATTGGCCGATCTTCGCGTAAATCGTCATTGAGAGAAACTCGATGAAATTTAAATTCATTGTACCAGCTGTAAACAGACCTGATACTAGGTGCTTTATTTCCAAAAGCATCTCAAAGCTTTTCGATGCATTGTTTTGAAGAGAGCGAACTTTTAAAATCGTAAAATATCATGGCTAGGAAATTTTCTCTTGTTAACTGTATTTTCAGTACGATGTGCGTACTTTAAAACCGCATGGAAAATTACTGATAACGAATTGTAACAAAACTGCCATGCTGCCTAAGGATGTACTTGTTGTTTTACCATGCATTTATTTTTCGTAGCTACCTTGGTTATATTTGTTTGTAGAAACTTTCGGTGCTACCCTCGTATTTAAATATTTATTAATTTATTAGAAAAATGAAACCAACATTTATTCATGTTGATCATTTATTTCACTATAATTTATATCGCAAAAATTATTTTATTTAAAAAATCTTAGTTTAAATAAATATGATTTGAAAATATACGTAATTTATATTTTATTTATTGTAAGAATAAATGCTGTTGACTGAGATTTTGAGTAATTATTAATACCGAATCTATTTTATTGTTTATCAAATTACAGTCACTTGTATTCACGAATGGTATTTTTATTTCAGTGTCAGAAGAGAGGATTGGATGATTACGTCCAAATTGGAGGAACAAATGGGTTGGATACATCTGAATTATATGTTGCAGAATCTCTTTGTGGAATTGATTCAAAACCAGGTAAATATATACAAAGTTTTAACAAAATTGTGTCAGTTCTATCAAAAAATTTGAAACTATATATAGATTTATGTGCATATTTTAATTTTACTTTAAAAACTAAAGTTGACCAATATTCAACTTAAGACCATTAAAGTAAAGAATTACACTCCGGAATCATGGAGTTTCAAACAGGATTTGTTTTTTAATAGCCACCGGAATGGGCCCGTCCAAGTTTTCGACTTTTTAGAAATTACATTTTGCATATGAATTTTGAATATAAATAAATGAAAACGAAATAAAAATTGCTATATATTTTGTATTTTTATACCTATAATAATGTAATTATAGTTTTTAGCATAAAATGATCGTCATGTTGTGTCGTCAGCGTCATTATAGTTGTCCAGTTACTCTGTGAAAATATTAAAATACAGTGGACCATCCATATTTTGTTCATAAATTCGCGATTGGCTTTACACAAACTCTAACATACACATATTTAATATATCCGAGTAATTTTTTATTAAGATCAAAAGCAAATATATTTATTAAATAAATTTATATTATAATTTACGTTTTAATTATTGTAATCTCAATACTTGTCATTGTTGTAATCATTTAGTAAATAGGAATGTAAATTCATTGTTGTATTTAATTATAAAAAGAAAATAGTTTAAATACTATTTTAATTATAATAATGGCACTTGGTGAATATACTAACTTTCAATATTGTATTAAAGAAAGTCTTATGTCACGTTAATTAAAGCGAATAAAACGAGTAAAAATTATTAATTTTACTTACCTGATTTTTATTTATGTGTAATACAATACGTACTTTAGAAGTTTTTCATAAATCATCATTTAATACTACTTCTATACCTATTCATGTAAGTAAATCAAATAAATATATATTTTGAAATGATAGAATAACTATCTCGTTTATTTATTACCATTAGCTCTAAAGATTTTTGATCACAGTTTATAATGGATACGTATTTTTATTCTTGAAACATTTATTGTAATGTATGCCGGTTTTCCTTACTTATGACGGAGTGACGCTGTCACAACTTTCGCGCCAAAACTTTAATAATTATTTTAGGCGTTATTAAGCATAATTTCAAGAAAACAAAAAATACGGAATTTCTATTTTTAAATTCTTCGTAACATAAAAATTTCAAAAACAGTTGGACGGGCCCATTATTATGCAAAGCAATAATATAAGTCATTAAAGCTCTCAATATTATTATTATTATTATTATTAATAATAATATTTTATTATTATTATTAAATTTGATACACACATAAGTTATAAATTATTGACAAAGATAAGCAATAGAGCACTGGTATCAAATTTTGCTTTATTTATTTACAAGGTGAAAAACAATCTCATCAAGATAACTCTTAAATTGATGTGAATTTGATTGCCGAAAAACTGCATAAAATCAACATTAGGCTCACAACAAGTAGTTAGTATTGTTATGTATATTTTATTCGCGTTCGATAGATAACCAGTGTGCTGGTGTGCTACTTACATTAAAGACGTCAAGTTAAAAATACGAGTTTGCGTGACATGGAACCTTCTGGTGTGTATGCACAACGGGACGGTCAAATACAAATTGCTGTATTAAGGTTACCCATAAATTTATGAAGATATAGGCTTATCGGCTCTTTTATATGTTAAGAGTCACTTTCCTCGGCCACGCAGAGTGAGAGAACTTTTGATGAACCTGTCAAGATTGTTGTTGTTAATATTCTGCTATCTGTTACACAATTTTAACACTTTAAATGGGCTTGTTTACACGCAATTCACCTATTTTTTAATCTCTTGTTTACTTTTCGTAACTACTGCAAACTCTTTGAACGCTTTTTTCAATAAACTAACTTCAGGAGAGTTCGTAGCATTTATGCTGCAATTCTGAACAAATCTGTAAGTCTTACAGATTTGTAAATCTGTAAAAAACTGATAAAAACGCATCTATTTTTGTTGATTAATATAAAATTATACATAATAGTGGCAAGCTTTCGTTGCGATTTTGTTCATTTTTTACAGATTTGCAGATCTGTAAGACTTACAGATTTGTTCAGAATTGCAGTAATAGCTTCTTGTTTTAGACCTGGGATTGTCAAACTAAAACCTCTAGACCAGATTCGGCCCCGAGTAAAAAATAGAAAACATGTTTTATATATATATATATATATATATATATATATATATATATATATATATATATACAGGGTGATTCATCGGTCTGTCCTCTCTTTATAACTCTTTTATTATAAGTCAGATAGAAAAACTCTTCAAATATAATTTATATGATATATTATTGTCTATCTACGTACCATATGCATTTGTATACAGGGTGCTCCGTTTAAGCGCAACAATATGTAACTTTATATTTCTTAATGGAATATCCTATATTTATTTATTTATTTTGATAGTAAATTAGATTCCCTTTAAAAAAGTATCAAGTAATAAGGGGTCTAAAATTATAAATTAAGAAGTTATTTACGTTCATAAAAAATAGTAGTTCAGAGTGGAAAAAATTATAATATAATACAAAATTTTGATCCTTTTTTATTAATACTTATTTTAAACATTACACTAATTCCAAAGAAGCTATTAAAATTTAGTCACAGACTAAATAATGCAAAATTATAATAAATGCTCGAAAACTTGTCCTTCAACTTCAATAGATTTTCTATCATAATATTATATTAACCATCTCATCTTTACTAAAATTTGAATTATTCATTTTCACATCAACATCAACAATGATAAACTAAGAGTATTTGTACAACTTGTTTGTTTAAATTTGAAACAATTGATCAAATTATCCATAGCTTACTTTGTTAATAATAACATGATAGAAACATATCATTCAACGAATAAAGGTAAATAACTTCTTAATTTATAATTTTAGACCCCTTATTACTTAATACTTTTTTAAAGGGATTCTAATTTACTATTAAAATAAATAAATAAATATAGGGTGTTCCATTAAAAAATATAAAGTTACATATTGTTGCGATTAAATGGAGCACCCTGTATATAAATGGATATGGTACGTAGATAGATAATAATATATCATATAAATTATATTTGAAGAGTTTTTCTATCTGACTTAAAATAAAAGAGTTATAAAGAGAGGACAGACCGATGAATCACCCTGTATATATATATATATATATATATATATATATATATATATATATATATATATATATATATATATATATATATATATATAGAGGGTGTTAATTAAAAACCGGGCCATAGGCATTTAACATGGGAAATCAGTTTTTCCTTGTGCAAAAGTTCCCAATTAATTTTAGACAAAAGTGTTTCAAATAAAAGTTGTAGATAATTAAATTATACACAAGCGTCACTAAACAGATTTTATTTTGCATGTTTAGTAACCTGTAAAATCCAAATTTAAATTCTATAAATGTTGCTCATTTGTAGTGATAGCCATGGAATTTAAACAAAATTACAAAGAAATGCATATCTTTTGAACTGTCAGAAATTCACGTTTCAAATAAAAATTACTGATAATTATATTCTATTCTAAGTCCTTAAAACTATTTTGTTTTTATAATCTACATCTAAATTATTGCTTAGATTTTAAATGAGTAATATTTATAAAATTTCAAGTTGCATTTTATAGGTTACTACACATGCAAAATAAAATCTGTTTAGTAATACTGGTGTAGAATTTTATTCTCTACAACATTTATTTGAAACATTTTTGTTTAATATTAAATGGGAAGTTTTGCGCAAGGAAAAACTGATTTCCCATGTTAAACGCCTATGGCCCGCTTTTTAATTAACACCCTGTATATATATATATATATATATATATATATATATATATATATATATATATATATATATATATATGTATATATAGGGCGTTTCCTTTAAAACAACCAGCGCTTTTTTGGGCGAACTAATGGCTTTAGAAAAAAATGTTGTGTCAAGAATAAGGAGCTAATTTATTGATAATAACAAACCAAAAATTCGACCAGTGTTTCTCAAACGGCAGAAAAAAATTATATTTTTTTAAATGGTACCTTATATAATTTTTTAGCCTATTAAATAGAGAATTTTTATTGATACATTATCCCCTTATTATTGATCATTTTTGGTATAAAACATTTTTCTCTGATGTTGTTAGTTTGCCCAAAAAAGCGCTGGTTATTTTAAAGGAAACAACTGTATACCGCGTGTCTGTCTTAAAGGTGTACATAAGAGATTAACATGGGAAATCAGTTTTTTGCAATTTGCTGTTCGCCCAATCATTTTAAGCAAAAACGCGCCAAATAAAAGTTTTAGGGCATAAAATTCTGCATCTAAATCTAGAAACAGAATTACCTTTACATGATTTGTAACGACAGAAATTAATTATGAAAGTGTCGAAAATTACGTTGGAAATATCGACAGCCATGGAATTGAACAAAAAATAAATAAATGTCACAACGTAAGTTAACTTATTTGACGTTTCTGACAATTTGATAAAACGTCAAGTATTTATTTATTTTTTGTTCAATTCCATGGCTCTCGATATTTTCAACGTAATTTTCGACATTTTCATAATTAATTTCTGTCGTTACAAAGCATGTAAAGATAATTCTGTTTATAGATTTAAATGCAGAATTTTATGCCCTAAAAGTTTTATTTGGCGCGTTTTTGCTTAAAATAATTGGCGAGCAGAAAATTGCAAAAATCTGATTTCCCATGTTAATCTCTTAAGTACACCTTTAAGACAGACACACGGTATATATATATATATATATATATATATATATATATATATAAAATAATAATAATAATAATAATAATAATAATAATAGTAATAATAATAATAAAAATAATAATAATAGATGCTTCAAATAACAACTGCTCTATTTGACATTTTCTGTTTGAAATTAAAATTTGTTTTATTAATATCAATATTATCTCTTTTGAAAAGTATATTATTAAATAAAAGATATAAATGCTGAAATGGATGTTAATAATGTAAACTGAATGTTTGTTTCAGGAATGGATCACATCATATTTTGCGGCTTCACTACAGTAAGATTGGTCAGTAGTGGTGCATACGATAATTCAGTGACAATTTCCATTAGAAAAGCTGAAGAAGAAGATATATCTCCAGCTGCTACAATTTGTGAAATTCCTGATATTTAAGTAGGTTATCCAACATTATTATAAGAGGAAAGTTAGTAATATTTTTGTTTTAGATGTGCTATCAAACATTGACGATATGCATTCCAATACAGTATTAAAAGATATTTTTATCAGATATTACTTCGAATAAAATAGATATATTAATAATTTATGTTTGTGAAATTATAATACTGTATTTTAAATGTAATATAAATGTATTATTCTTAATGTATTTTATTCTCTACATATTTTTACTTTGTAATAGAATTCTTTTTATCTTATTTCGCAAAAATAAAGACGATAACTATTCTGCGTAGAGCATTGCAACGATTTTCAAATGCACATTATTTAAACATGTTACGATTTCTATCCAAAACAGGTATCTAGATATCGACGGAAAATATTTCCACGCTTTTCCGATGGAGCGTTAGTGTATGTTCTGAAACATCCTGCCATCTATCTGCTGAATGAATACGTTACTTCTGAAACGATTATTTTCAGTAGCCTACAATAGTTATCTACATGAAGCAGGAAAATGATGCATTACTGACGAGGAGCTAGAGCTATATTGAAATACGAGGCAATTCGTGCCGAGTATTTTACAGGTCCGTGTCAAGTGCAGACATTTTACAGACGAGTCATGTATTACTTTTTACCTTCCGTCACCTTTAGGTAAGGAAGGTATTGTCTTTGGTCAAAAAATTCGGTGGTGAGTTTTTGATGAATAAGCACGTTTTAGGGTCCCTAGAATACGATTTTACTATTTTTACGATGATGTCTGTATGTGTATGTGTATGTGTATGTGTGTGTGTGTGTGTGTGTGTGTGTGTGTGTGTGTGTGTGTGTGTGTGTGTGTGTGTGTGTGTGTGTGTGTGTGTGTGTGTGTGTGTGTGTGTGTGTGTGGATGTGTGTGTGTAACAAAATTTTCGTCTACGATAACTCTAATACTACTATTCCAAAAATTATAATTCTTTCGTATTCCTCTTCGTTGCATTCATATGAAGAGCTGATTAGATATTGGTTATAATTGGTCAACCGGAAGTACCCTCATTTGAAGATTTTAACAGTTTTTCTTGAAAAAACAATGTTAAATATCATTTTTTCACATTTAATGTTATTATAAATATGAAAGAACATTGTATTCTCTATACGATTTGACTGCATTTTATACTTCATATTAAATGGATAGAGTTATAAATTTATAAAGAAATTAAATTTCATAAATTAACCAGCTATGCTAGAAACAGCTACTATATTAAGAAAATTCTGATTGAAAGATGTCAGTGTCAAGTGCAATGACATATTCGTAGTATATTTGTGTCAGGATCTTTTTGCTCGAAATTTTCTGTATGAAATTTGTATAAAATACATACTACTGTCGAAAGGTAATGTATATACAAGAAATTTATAATCTTTTGCAAGGAACTTTCTGTATGGATTTTATAGAAAATACATACGAATTTACGAAAATTCTACCGGTAGATACCGCATCTACCGACTGTGTTCGAAAACACTACCGGATTCATGAAGAATCTAATCTCAAAAAAAGGTAGTGATGCAAAGCGAAGCGTGCGCGGTAAAAGTGGAAATGTGTTCAAAGTAGGACTCTGCTCAGTTTGTTAACTACGTCAAATTTCTAACCTGTTTAAAATTTTAAATTTTTTTCATAGGTTATGGATCTACCCTGTTTACCACTCGCGTTCTTAAAATAACGATTCTGGTAGCTATAACCTGATAAACAGCTATTTACTGGTAACAGTTTACCGGTAGAATTTTTGTAAATACCTCATATAACTGACGGAAGGTAATATGCTGGCCACATCAGATTTTTTACTTCCTTGTACAAGGTAAAGGAAGTATTGTATTCGCGAAAAATTTCGATTTCCAGATTTCAACGGAAATATCCATTTTGACCATCCCTGAATCCATTTTGACTAATTTCGTCGTGACGTCTGTACGTACGTACGTGCGTATGTATCTCGCATAACTCAAAAACGGTAAGCCGTAGAAAGTTGAAACTTTGTATTTAGGACTGCTATAACATCTAGTTGTGCACCTCCCTTTTTGGCTATTACATAATTTCTAGAAATGGTACTTTATTTGAAGCCTAAAATAGATTTTAATGAAAAACTATTTTAAAATTTAATCTAAAACTTTTCAAATTTGGTATATAAGACTTTTATGTCAATTGGAATAATATAGTAGATTTTGGTTAAAACAGGCTAACCGGAAGTGATATATTACCTGAAGTTGTTAACAGTTTTTCTTCAATAAAATGGTTTCATTTTGATTTTAGAAATAAATGCTTCAAATAAAAGTTTTAGAGAATTAAATTCTGCGTCAAGCGCATCAAGTATTATTAAATTAGCCCTTTGTATAAGCGAGATATGTATATTTAAAACTTATATACTATTTGGTTTTTGTAATGAAGCTGGCTATGGATTAGGACAAAAAATAAAAAATAGATGTTAATGTCAAATTACGTCAAATACGTGCAATTTTATAATTGAGTCTATACTTCATATTAGTCTTGCGTACAAGGAAGTCGTATAGTGTCTACATCAGATTTTTTCTGAAACGTTTTATTATAATTGTTTATCTTTTTATATTGCACCTACAATTTTACGTATAAGTTCATATTAATTTTTGAATTATTGATTTCACAGAAAAGGATAAAGTATTCCAGGTTGATTGAATTTATAATTAATGGAGGAGAAAACCTGAAACGGTGCAAAGAAGCAATCGTTTCCTTTGTAGAATCGTTCGTTTCGTAATTGTTCCTTTGTAATCGACCAGGATCGGAAAATTTATTAAAATGAGATTTAAGTGCGCTTTAAGTACCGCATCACTAACAATAACTTAGGGGTAATGGTGATCAACACAGGATTGTATTCAGGAGAATGGGTAAAAAATATTGTAATACTTTAGAAAAGCTTTATTTTTACAGAATGGAAAATTGAGAAATGATCGGACACGCAGTCTAATGTACATAATTTATTTCCTGGCCTACGTTTCAACTTTTACTACAGTCTTCCTCAGGGCTAGAAATGGTCAATGATTATAAACGGTAACGTGGGGATCCCCCATATGACCCAATGGAGATAACAAATTGAAATTTATTAAATGTATTTATATAATATATCAAGTCAAATAATTTGAAGCTGGAACTCAAAGAAAACTCAAACAACTTTTCTAAAAATTTAAACCGTTTTTATATATAATTTTATTATTAATTAATTAATATTATATAAATAAAATATATTTAATAAATTTCAATTTGTTATCTCCATTGGGTCATATGGGGGATCCCTACGTTACCGTTAATAATCATTGACCATTTCTAGCCCTGAGGAAGACTGTAGTAACAGTCGAAACGTAGGCCAGGAAATAAATTATTTACATTAGACTGCGTGTCCGATCATTTCCCAATTTTCCATTCTGCTACCAGTCGATCATCGTACTCCACATTTATTTTTATAGCCATTCTCTTTCCTTTAGTAGCCCTTGAAAAACATCTATATATCAAATTTTTTTTAGCGTGCATAGATGCTACCTGAAAGTAGCATCTATGCACGATTAAAATTGTTTTAGCGTGCATAGATGCTACCTGAAAGTAGCATCTATGCACGATTAAATTTTTTTTAGTGTGTATAGATGCTACCTGAAAGTAGCATCTATGCACGATTAAATTTTTTTTAGCGTCCATAGATGCTACCTGAAAGTAGCATCTATGCACGATCAAAAATTTTGTTCAAACATTATGAAAATTGGTGTGCTTATGTAATTTTGCTCGTAGAATGTAATGGTGTTATCTTTATTATGTCCGTAACTAATATTGTATTTATTTTTATTCTTATTTTTATTTTATAAATAAAAATACTTACCTTTTTTCTGAAAAATTAGAAATCGGGATGTTTAAATAATATGTAGTTTGTATAAATTATACTTGTATTTATTATTTATTTATATTTTACATTATTGTATTTCATGTAATTACCATAATTTACAATATTTTATAGAATAAAATATAAATTCAGTTCTCAAGGTCATCTGATACAGTGCAAATCTCATTTGAACAGTGTCAAGCTGACGAACAAATAAACAGGTATTTAGCCAAACAAACTAAACCTAACACAAAAATTCTATTACATCCTTCTCTAAATCACAAATTCCACCAAAAAAACCCAACATCCTACTTACTTTCAAATCCCAACCTAATCCCATACATTCCAGACTCAGTAATAAGCTGAGTAAAATATAAGTAAAAAACAGACATACTAGCGACATCTAACATCTACTAGATAAAATATAGTATGTTGATAATTCAGCCAAATACAAAGAAAAAATAAACATGACATCTACACCGGACAAGACAAATCCAAACTCACAAACGAACTCAAACTCACAAACAAATCAGCCAGGAACCAGCTTTGCCGACAAGCTGAAACAAACCAACAGCTATGGCTTCCCGTCTAAAGAACAAGCAATAATAATAAATGCAATAAATGAAATCCCCTTGAAAGCTTACATTGTTGCAATAGGAAATATTATCGGACCAAAAAATATTACTTTTGCTTCCAGAATATCACACAATCGCATATGCATATACCTATCATCAAAAGATATCGTAAACGAGCTAATCAACACACACAAACATGTACAAATAGACCATAAAATATTAGACATTAGACGCCTTATTACCCCTACAAAGAGAATCATCATATCAAATGTATGTCCGTCAATACCCCACTATATAATTGAAGAAGCATTAAAACAAAAAAACATGAAATTAGTATCTCCTATATCATTTTTAAGAGCCGGACTACAAGAGAACGAATACGCACATATACTTAGCTTTAGAAGACAAGTATATATAACAGATAAACAAAATGAACCAATTCCAGAATCACTACTAATTATTCATGAAAACACAGAATATAGAATTTACCTCTCAGGTGACTCACCTGCATGCTTCATATGCAAAAAACAGGGGCACACAACAGCACAATGCAACCAACAAACAATAGATACCACAACAAAAAATAATACACCACAAACACAAAACCCACAACTTAACATACTTACCCAAAACCTAGAAATGCCCATTACCCAACCAGAAAAAATATTCCAAAAACCAAAAGAACCTGAAAAGAAAATACCCCAAACACCAGAAACCTCTACACAAACACCAGAAACTACAAACTCACAAAATAAAGCACTAAATACTAGAAACCAAACACAAACAAAAACACAAAGAGAACAAACCAAACTAAAAAGACAAAACGATGACGATAACACAAATGACACAGAAAACGACAGCCTACATGCATCCCAAGAAAGCCTAAACTCCACAGACACAAGAAGACCGAAAAAAGCTCGATCAATAAGCCCATCTCATAACCTATCAACAGAAGAACTTCTACAGGACACTGAAATAGAAATAACTACAAATGCAAATAAATACATATTAAACTATAACCGATTTAAAGACTTCATAGAAAATTCACATGGATCCCTCAACCCACTAAGTATTTCACGAGAATACACAAATGAAACAGAAAAACTACTAAATATGCTAAACGATATATACCCCTTACTAAAAAGAAAAATTATCAAAAACAGATTCACAAGGCTCCATAGACGCATCAAAGAACAACTAGAAGACGAATTAGAAACACAAAACACATAAAACTTAAAATGAGTATTATACAGTGGAATGCTAACGGATTCCACTCTCACCTTGCTGAAATACAAAAAATTATATCAGACACGAATCCAAAAATTATCTGCATGCAAGAAACTCGTCTACACCCACAACACAAGGCACATCTTAAAAATTACACAACATTTAGAAA
Source organism: Harpalus rubripes (assembly GCA_963082715.1). NCBI lineage: Eukaryota > Metazoa > Arthropoda > Insecta > Coleoptera > Carabidae > Harpalus > Harpalus rubripes. Next base: position 3,745,124 of record OY720449.1, read on the forward strand.
AGACCGAATAAATAACAACAACGCAAGTGGTGGAGTCGCCATTTTTATAGAAAACTCAAACGAAGCACAAGAAATACACCTAAATACGACATTAGAAGCAGTAGCAATTAGCACATACATAGCAAATAAAATTAGTATATGCACACTGTACTTACCACCGAACCAAAGTATCAACATGACGGAAATAAACCAACTAATAGACCAACTACCCGTACCATTTATAATAACAGGAGATTTCAACGCGCATAACACAATTTGGGGATGTGAAGACACAAACAGACGCGGAAAAGACATAGAACACATCATAAACAACAATGACAAACTAACACTATTAAATGATGGTACAAAAACACATTTCTGCTCAAGAACGGGAAATTTCTCAGCAATTGACTTAACAATATGCGATTCAACACTAACACCGGATCTAACATGGACGGTACTACCCCTATCCCACGTAGGAAACCATTTTCCAATAAAAATAGATCACCTCATAGACACACAAGAAGCCACAGAAGAAAATAAAATAACAAAGTGGTCTACAAAAAACGCCGACTGGAAATTGTTCCATCAACTAACAAAATTTGACAAAACACCAACCACCGACAACATAGAAGAACAAGTAGAAAAAATAACAACCTTAATAACAGAAGGGGCAAACACAGCACTACAAAAAGTGAAATCGAATAATAAAATAAAACGAGTACCTTGGTGGAACGAGAAATGTAAAGAAGCAATCAGGAAAAACAAAATAGCCCTGAAAGAATATAAAAGAAATAAAACCACAGAAAACTTTATAAAACTTAAACAAGCGAAAGCACTCAGTAGACGCACAATTATACAAAGTAAAAGATCCTCCTGGCAAGAATATGTCTCAAAAATATCTACAAATACACCGGATAAAGAAATATGGGAAAAAATAAAGAAAATTAATGGAAGGAAGTCGAACGTGCAAACAAATCTAATAATAGAAAACGACACACTAATTACTTCCTCTCAAAACATTGCAGACACACTGGCAGAAAAATTCTCCCAAAACTCAAGTGATGATCATTACACAAAAGAATTCATCACATACAAAAAAACTTCAGAAAGCGAAATAATAACCACCAATGTAAATGACAAAAGCGACATAAACAAACCAATCACAAAAAACGAAATACTAACAACAATAAAAGAACTAAAAAAATCAACAAGCCCTGGACCTGACGGAATTACATACGAGCTCATTAAACACTTGCCAGAAGAAACAATAGATTTTTTGTTACAAATATACAACAACATCTGGACCAACAACAAATTTCCCAAACAATGGAAAGAAGTACTGACTGTACCGATACTTAAACCGAATAAAAACAAGACGGATGCACAAAACTACAGACCGATCTCTTTGTCAAACTGCCTGAGTAAAATACTACAAAAAATAATAAACAAACGTTTGTTGTGGTACTTAGAAACGAACAAAATACTAAATAACAACCAAAGCGGTTTCAGACACGGAAGATCCACAATAGATCAACTTGTAGCTCTGCAATCAGAAATACACAACGCATTCAAAAATAAACAAAACATCGCAGTCATTTTTTTCGATATCACAAAGGCTTACGACACAGTTTGGAAACATTACATCATAAAATCACTGAAAGAACACAAACTGGGCGGAAACATACTAAATTACATACGAAACTTCTTAAGCGACCGCAAATTTAGGGTAAAATTCAACGGTCACATATCCACAGAAAAACACCAACAAAATGGAGTTCCACAAGGAGAAATAATTAGTGTGACACTATTCCTCATCGCCATAAACAAAATCACAGAAAAAATACCAAACTATATAAAACGCTCCTTATTTGCAGACGATCTGGCAATATATTTCAAAAACAAAAACGTAAAAACACTGAAAAAAGAACTACAAGAAGCAACAAATAAATTAATAGAATGGACTAAGACAACAGGATTCCAGTTCTCTGAACAAAAAACAAAAATGATGTATTTTACAAAACTACAAACAACAGCCAAACCTACCATAAAAATAAACGACAAGAAAATAGATTACGTCAAAAACATAAAATTTCTGGGTATGGTACTCGACCCCCATCTAACATGGAAACCACACATCGACCAACTCAAAAAAGAATGCTGGAAAAGCCTGAACATCATAAAATGTCTCTGCCATAGTAAATGGGGATCCCATAGAGATGTCCTTTTAAAGATATATGTAACAATGATCAGATCTAAAATAGACTACGGATCTATAATATATAATACTGCGAAAATCTCTAACTTAAAAACATTAGATCCTATCCAGAATACAGCTATAAGACTAGCCACCGGAGCCTATAGAACCAGCCCAATCACAAGCATATTGTGTGAGTCTGGAATTACCCCTTTAGATAACCGCAGATCACAATTAACACTATCATACATCACCAAACTCGCAAAAAACCCAGAAAACCCTACATACAAACACATATTTCAAAACTCACCCATAAACATAAGGGTCCCACCACATACTCCACTACAAGAAAAAATAAACACCATCCTAACAGACCTGAACATAGAACTACCATCCATCGAACATTCCTACACAGACAAAACTCCTCCATGGTCCAAGAAACTACCTAACTACATATATGACCTGGCTAAATACAAAAAAAGTGAAACACCAGCTGACACATATATACAAGAATTCAACAGAATACGCAACGAAAACCAATACAGGGAAATATATACCGACGGATCTAGAACACAGAATACAACGGGAGGAGCCATCATCACACACGAAAGAGAAATTAAATTCCACCTACCAAACACAGTATCCGCGCACGGCGCAGAACAGTACAGCATCCTGCAAGCATTGACATATATAAACAAAGAAGAAAACCGAGGCCAAAAATTTCTAATATGCTCTGACTCTCTTGGTGTCCTAAAAGAAACAGAAATACTATACACACGAAACACAATGGCACAAAAAATACAAGACGCTATCCACGAACTACTGGAGAACAATATAGATGTTTCCTTCATATGGATCCCCTCACATATAGGCATCACCGGGAACGAAAGAGCTGACAAGGCCTCCAAAGAAACCAATGAAGAACAAATCACACACATCCCAACACCCACAGAAGACGTCATTGAGGAATTAAAACAACAACTGACAAGAAAATGGGACCAAACATGGAAAAATACCACAAATAACAAACTAAGGCAAATAAAAGCAGACATCTCAAAATGGCCAACACCAATAAACAGACGAGACCAAATAATAATAACGAGATTACGCATAGGACACTCACAGCTCACACACCAACATATACTACAAAAAGAAAACCCACCCCTATGCACCACGTGCCAAGTACAAATGACCACCGAACACCTACTACTGCACTGCCCCCTATATAACCAACAACGAACCAAAAACCACATCTCAAACACACTACAAGAAATCCTGGGAAACAACACTACAAAACTAGAACAAGTACTACAATTCCTGAAGGACACAAACTACTACAAACACATATAATACAAAACCAATATGTAAACAATATATATCTAGACTGTACCGGGTACTAATGACCCAGCTGTCGATGTACTCAAAATTTAATAAAAAAAAAAAAAAAAAAATATAAATTAAAATATAATTTGTCTATTTCTTACTCCTTAAAAGGAAATGAATTTTGTTTCCATAGGCACAGTTTTTAAAACGGCTTCCAGAGGACAGCACTTGTCGCATCGTAAAAATTCGACCTATTGGTACCCAGTGAGTTATGCATGAATCCAATTTTTTTATATGGAGTGTATACCTATTGGGAATTTAAACTCAGTAAATCGTGCATGGATGCTTCATTTTTAAACACAGTGAATCGTGCATAGATGCTACAAAAGAAGTATCCATGCACGCAAAAATCTTATGAATCGTGCATGGATGCTTCCTAAAAGAAGTATCCATGCACGCAAAAATCTTAAGAATCGTGCATGGATTCACTTTAGAAAAAAGGGTACTATCACTTTTTTATTTTTTTCTTGAATTGCAATGTTTATCGACAGGTGCTGCACCCTTGTGGCCGTTTTAAAAACTATATACGTGTAAGGACTTAGAAAAAAAAGATTTTTTAATATAAAAATATGGTTTATTATTAAAATGCAAGACTTTCTCTAAAAATACATAATATTTATTAATACAAAGCTTCGTTTACAATAAATACTTAAAATCTAACTTTTATATATATATATATATATATATATATATATATATATATATATATATATATATATATATATGCCAAACCCGCACTCTCCATATACTATTTATTAAGTAAATACAATTCAGTGTACAATAATATTTTACTATCTAACTTAAAACTATTGTAGAAACTATCTTACGGTAATATCTTGTTCAAAGAATAGCTAATCTAAAAATGTAAAGTAAATTTTTCTTTATCTCTATCTCTCTCTCCCTCTCAATAGGCAACACAACCCTTGTCTATCTTATATCTAAACTATGTTAAGTCTACGTAAGCTATCTTAAATCTAGATTATGCTAAGCTAAAGTGGGATATATATATATATATATATATATATATATATATATATATATATATATATATATATATATATATATAAGAGCTAAGGCAAAAACTTCCAACTTCATCAATTTATTTTCATTTATAAAGGAAACACGTGTTTGCTCAACAGCGCGTTTAATTAAAACCTGAAAATACATTTCAAAGAACTTAAAACTAACTTATATTCTACTGTTAATCTTCTTCATGTCCCATTCCTGAAATATATATGTTAATCATATGTTCCCAGATATTGATTTTAATGATAAATAGTCGATGTTTAAAATTTAAATTGTTTTGAATAATATATAGACATTCATGAAAGTTATATCTCTTTTAATGTAATACTCGAAATCGAATCTGAGTACAAGATAATATTTAGACAATATGTTCTAGTCATATTTCTTTGACTATAAATATTTTTTTTTAAAATAAAGTTTCTTACCATTTCATCCACTGATGGTTGTCAACGCCATAGAAGATTTATCTGAAGCTCAGCTATCCTTCGGAAAAGCTGCTTTAGAAGATCTGCAGTCTTGAAATCCAAAGAAATACTCCAAGTTTCTTGACGTCTCACACCAGCCAAAGGTCTGCCTATTAAATAATAATTATTAGTTTAGAAACATAACATAGATCCTACCTTAAACTAATAGAGTTAAAAATTTGAAATTTTATATCCAAGGTATTTATTTAACATTGCATTTATATAAAAATTACCAAGTCTCTGGGGGGTACAGAAGGGATACTTTACTTGAAAAAAATTTGATTTTTACCTTCCGTCACTTTTAGGTAAGGAAGATAGTCTTTTGTCAAAAATTTCGGTGGTGAGTTTTTGATGAATAAGCACGTTTTAAGGTCCCTAGAATACGATTTTACTATTTTTACGATGATGTCTGCATGTGTGTATGTATATATATATATATATATATATATATATATATATATATATGTGTGTGTGTGTGTGTGTGTGTGTGTGTGTGTGTGTGTGTGTGTATGTGTATAATTCTTCGTTGCATCCATATGAAGAGCAGATTAGATTTTGGTTATAATTGGTCAACCGGATGTACCCTCATTTCAAAATTTTAACAGTTTTTCTTGAAAAAACGATTTTAAATATCATTCTGTTACATTTAATATTATTATAAATATCAAAGAACATTGTATTCTATATACGTATTCGAAAATTGTACAATATCTACCAGATCCATTTACCGGATTCACGAAGAATCTAATCTCAAAGAAAGGTAGTGATGCAAAGCGAAGCGCGCACGTTAAAAGTGGAAATGTGTTCAAAGTAGGACTCTGCTCAGTTTGTTAACCACATCAAATTTGTAACCTGTTTGAAATTTTCAATTTTTTTATAGGTTATGGATCTACCCTGTTTACCACTTGCGTTCTTAAAATATCGATTCCGGTAGCTATAACCTGATAAACAGCTGTTTACCGGTAACAGTTCTCCGGCAGAATTTTCGTAAAAGCCTCATATAACTGACGCAACTGACGGAAGGTAATGTGCTGACCACATCAGATTTTTTACCTTCCGTCACCTTTAGGTAAGGAAGGTATTGTCTTTGGTCAAAAATTTCGGTGGTGAGTTTTTAATGAATAAGCACGTTTTAAGGTCCCTAGAATACGATTTTACTATTTTTACGATGATGTCTGTATGTGTGTGTGTGTGTTTGTGTATGTATGTGTGTCTGTGTGTGTGTATGTGTGTGTGTGTGTAACAAATTTTTCGTCTACGATAACTCTAAAACTACAATTCCAAAAATTATAATTCTTTCGTATTCCTCTTCGTTGCAGCCATATGAAGAGCTGATTGGATTTTGGTTATAATTGATCAACCGGAAGTACCCTCATTTGCGGATTTTAACAGTTTTTCTTAAAAAAACTATGTTAAATATAATTTTTTCATATTTGATGTTATTATAAATATTAAAGAATATTTTATTCTCTATACGATTTGACTGCATTTTGTACTAAATATTAAATGGATATAGAGTTAAAAAATTATAAAGAAATTAAATTTCATAAAGTAGCCATAGCTATGGAAACAGCTACTATATTAAGAAAATTCTGATTGAAAGATGTCAGTGTCAAGTGAAATTGACATAGTGTGTTTCTCTTATAATTTTACTGGAAATATAGGATCTTTTGTTTGTATAAAATACATACAACTGCTTTAAGGTAATGTACAAGAAATAATAATAATAATAAATCTTTTATTTCTGCAGATACATTACACTGTATATAGAAAACGTCACAAAATAATAATTTTCTGTATGAAATTTGCATAAAATACATGCAACTGCCGGAAGGTAATGTACAAGAAATAGAATATTTAATTTAACAAGTAACTTTCCGTATGAAATTTGTACAAAATACATAGAACTGACGGAAGGTAATGTGCTGGCCACATCAGATTTTTTTATTTGCCTTCAAAAAAAGGAAGTTTTCAGGCCCCACCTGTATACACTTGAATCGATAGATTTACCCGGATTTAATTAATAAGTATCTAAGTACCATGAAATCACTCACAATACTTTACAATTTACTAAATTTAACTAGTGAACTCTGATTACAATTACTGAGTTTTCATGCAGTTTTGAAACCGTTTTTAAAACGTTTTTAGTTTTGCAAACGCCATGTATACAGTGTCAAAACGGTTTTGAATTATCTCAAACCAAAACCAAAATTCATGGGTTGGACTTGAAAAGTAGTTTCAAAACTACTCATGTAAACACTTAAAATTCAGTTTCGATTTCGATACTGCGCAAGCGTACAGAGTATAACGTTTCTGTCGCTTTGTGTTACTAACCTTCAAATATACTGACAGTTATGTAGTTTTAGTGCGTAGTGGTACGAAGTATAAAAAATTATTGGAATAATAGCAAAACGAAGTATTTAGAGTGAAGAGGATCTGTCACTTACTTCCGCTAAATGCGCATGCGCCGAAACTGATTTCAAATCAATTTTTAAACTTCTTTCGAAAACTGCATGTAAACAGTTTTGCACTATTTTGACTGAAAACTGAAACCATTCTCAAAACTGCATGTAAACGTAGCAAATGATTAATATAAACCTGTACCGACGCAGGCGGCGCGTCCATGAATTACGATCGCGCCGCCTTCATCGGCACAGGCCCACTTTATTACTTGTATTTATATTTTCATTGTTATTGTTATGTTAATTTTTATTTTGGTTTACGTTGTTACGTATGATATGAGTTTAGTTGTTTTATATCCATCATTGTAAACAGTCGCATTTTGTATTTGTCCTTAACATTAATAACCTTTTCGAAATTATATAAGTCTGCGTTTATGTTTATTATTATTATTATACAATTTAACTGATCCTAGTATTTTTACCTTGGCGTGGCAGCGGAGTGGTCTGCCCGCCCCTTTTGTGTGTGCCCATAGCGGGTACATTTGGTCGTCGGTACAAACCGATTCTTTTCTCTCTTTTCGATCTGTTATGACTCTTCTTTCTCCCATTTGGAGTGTACCCCTGGCCAATCACTTCCAGGTGGCATCTTACCGGGCCCACTCCTGCTGAGCGTAGCAGGAGTACGGGAGCGTACGACGCCGCGCCGGCGTCGGTGCGGTCAAGGACACGCAAGTCAAGGGCAGCCTCGTGTACACACGGACACGTACCTGTCGAGAACGGGCACCGTCCGGGGGAAGGATACAATAAAAGGATTCACTGTGGTGTTATAAGAGAAATTAAGTAAATCTGGTGAATGTTAAACTGGAAAAAGTCCAGAGTATTAAGTAAAAGCTACAGCGGGGTCTGTATATAAATTGACAGATATCAGTTTATGTACATTAATTTAAATAGTTTCTGTTTCAAATTTTAACTGAATATTAAGGAGGCCATATACTTTTATATCCAGTAAAAAAAATCTGATGTGGCCAACACATAACCTCTCGCCAGATATTTTACCTGGTCGTGCGCATAAAACGATATAGTTATTAAAGTATGATATGTAGCAAATAACAGATGAGGTTGAATGCTGTAAAATCGAGGCGATAGCCGAGAGTTTATAATCAACCGTGTCTGTTATTTGTATATCAGCCGTGTGACGTTCAGTATTTTTCATAATAACATAAAATATCTTCTTAAAATTCTATTTTCTATGGCATATTGACATGTGACAGCTCTTCGTGAGAATTTCATGATGCTGAGATTTTTTTTAGGAACACATGATTTTTAATAATTGTACTGTTATAAAAAATAACGGCCGTGGCTGTTTTGATGCATATATCGGTTGAGCATACAGTACTGTTAAAGCACATTTAACAGTATGGTATTATGAAAAATATTTTTAAATACATATATTCATGTGTCACTACAAAACAATTTTCACATATATTTGCAAAATCTATGGGATATTTTAATATAAATTATGTACAATACGTACATTTTCTTTATATTCAATATCCTGAAATTTTCTTTTTCTACTTTCCTGTTCTTGTTCTTTATATTCGTCATTTTTTCGCAAATTCCTTTTATATTCTTTTTTACGTACATTCTTTTGCGTTGTTGACTTTTTTTTTATTTTCATAATCTTCATAATGATTTAGGATGGATGTAGGTACAAATATTTTTGACAGTGACATTTATGTGTCAATTACAAACATTTGAATTTCTTGCCTTGTAGTAGTTTGATCGTTTGATCTGAGATTTTTTACATCAAATTATTTTATATGCATTTCTTTATCTCTAAATATATAGAAGGTATAATAATGAATTTATATTTATCGAATAAAGAATTTAACGTTCTACAAAAATTTTCGATAAATAATATTTAGATGATTTTTTTCTTGTAACTACTACTTCCGGTTGTCCAATTGTTACCAACTCTTCCCATTATTGGTAGATTGAAGAATCCGTAGTTAAAAATGTCTTAAGTCTTATAGTATTTGAGAAATCGTGAATCCAACATCCACACATCCACACACACATCCCCACACACATCCACACACACACACACACACACACACACACACATCCACACACACATACGGACATCATCGTAAAAATGTTATAATCGAATTCTAGGGACCTTAAAATGTGCTTATTCACTAAAATCTGGATATGCGATTTTTAGCATGAATACAATACCTCTCTTAGCGAGAGGTAAAAATTGGGGTGACAAGCCGTAGGACGAGAGTAGTACATTATTTTTCATTTTTATGTACATTAATTTAAATAATTTCTGTTCTGTTCTGTTATTTTTCATCTTTATGTACATTAATTTAAATAGTTTCTGTTTCAAATTTTAACTGAACATTAAGGAGGCCATATGCTTTTATATCCAGTAAAAAAAGTGAGGTGACAAGCCGTAGGGCAAGAGTAGTACATTATTTTTCATCTTTATGTACATTAATTTCAATAGTTTCTGTTTCAAATTTTAACTGAATATTAAGGAGGCCATTTATTTTTATATCCAGTAAAAATGAGGATTAGCTTAAACATTTTTGTGAATCGTTAATTTTTATTAATCTATACCTATATATTTACTTATGCTGGAATCTGTATTGAATTCCTTTTCTATTGTTCTATTTACTTTTTTCTTTTTAAAACGTTACTAATATTATTTTGAAATGATTAGTTCTTTGATAGTGACATTTATCTGTCAGTTACATACATTTGAATAACTGCGTTTTGTTTGTTTAAAGCGCAGGCTCTGGGATTTAAATGATAGATAATTTTATAAATTTATCCATAAAATATATAGAAAAAGTATTAATGCAAATCTATAGAAAATTTAATAGTCTTTAATTTTTATAATAACATTAATCTCGAAAATATAACATTTAAAGGTATTTTTTGAAGAAAAACTATTTTGAGTTTCTAGTAAAGTGCCATTTCCGGTTATCCGATTTACACCAAAATCTAAAGGGCTTTTTCCATTACAAAAAAAGTTCGAAATACAACATTTCAAAATTTTCTGAATAATAGTATTTGATTTAGAGTAACGGATCCACACACACATACACACAGACATCATCGTGAAAATGTTCAAATTTACCAAAATCTCGATATGCGATTTTTAGCACTATCCCTATACCTCCCCTACCAAGGGTAGCGGGAGGTAAAAAATAGTTTCTCTAATTAGAATTAAAACTGTTAAACATATTGAATTACTAATTCTTCCATTCTAATTTGAATACGATATGAGATTTTAAGGTCAGTACTCACAATTACGTGGAATGATTGTGACACATTATCTGGCCATCTGTTGGATGAGAGTTATTTGGGATTCATACCTGCAGCATCGATTTGGCTGGACGACCGAAGCTCTGACATAGTTATTCGATGATTATATGCACGGTCAGGTCTGAATGTCAGCGTTCAACGAGCAAAATGAAAAGCGATGACAGAGATCATATCAGGCCTTGCAATGTCACATGGATTTGCGAATAAATCACACACTTGCGGTAGTTTCCACGCTATGAATACGTAGGAATTATTCAGCGTTGCTATTTGTTTATTCTCTTTGCTCTAAACTGAAATACAAGATATAAGGCAAAGATTTCAGCAGATTCTTCGCAGTTTTCTTTACAGAAAAGAAAGAAAATACACTTCGTGTCAAGAAACAGTATTAATATCAGTTCGACTAGGATGAAAGATTTTTTCTTATCAATGCCAATTTAATGTAACATTTTGAATGCTTATTTGCTTGGTTCAAATTAATATTGCAACTATTATTAAAATGATTGTTTTTAGGAAACTTTATCTAAATTAAAATCGATCTGTTATTCACGACAGTCTTAATTGTACATTAGTTACGCTGTAGTCCTTTTTACCGTCCGTCACCTTTAGGTAAGGAAGGTATTGTCTTTGGTCAAAAAATATCGGTGATGAGTTTTTGATGAATAAGCACGTTTTAACGTCCCTTGAATAAGATTTTACTATTTCTAAGACGATGTATGTATGTATGTACACTCTATATCTCCCAGTTGATCCCCACGTCATCAATTTCTGATGTAAGAATTACAGATCTTTTATCTAGCATCTTTGTCGTATACATATGGCATATATGAGACTTTTATTCGCTATCTCTGTCGTCCGTGTTTAGGAGGGGTATAAGCTATCTCCGTCTAACCAACGGCAAAAAATGAAATAGAAGCTGTATTGTAACCGCGGTAACGAGTGTCATTTTTAAATATATGAATCATTTGAATACTCAAGTCATTCTGTCTTGATTCTGTTATTCATGTGAAGGTGATTTTGGCGTCGATAATAATTTGTGCTTCGTTGCGTGTTGGTAATTTTGTTAATTCTTGTGATTATACATATTGTGCGTTTTGCTATTGCAGAGACGGTGTTTCTAAGATGTCCAACAATTATTGCAACATATTTCTTTTAGAGAATAAAAAGAGGTATAGTATATTACATCCATTATACTAATATCGTATTTATTCAATTGGTTTATTATTTCTAACTATTTATATTTCGAATTTTGATGAAAAACGAAATTGACACAGTATAGGGCATTCTACCAGTTTTTACCAGTTTTCACATTACATCATAATTATTCAATTGCGAAATATGTAAGTGTCACTTCGAATTTTGATGAATAATAATACGCAGTTTGGTATGTGTTGTATTAGTGAACAACAAAATTATTGCAAATAAAATACTAAAAATGTCAAAAATGACATTGCCCTGTCATGCTCCACCTTATATCAAACTAAAAATCTGATGTGGCCAGCACATTACCTTCCGTCAGTTACCTATATGAGGTATTTACGAAACTTCTACCGGTGAACTGTTACCGGGAAACAGCATTTATCAGAATTGATATTTTAAGAACGCAAGTGGAAAACAGGGTAGATCCACAACCTAAGAAAAAATTTGAAACAGGTTAGAAATTTGACGTAGTTAACAAACTGAGCAGAGTTTTACTTTGAACACATTTCCATTTTTAACGCGCGCGCTTTACTTTGCATCACTACCTTTTTTTTGATTAGATTCTTCAGGAATCCGGTAGATGGATCTGGTAGATATTGAACAATTTTCGAACACGGTAACTTTTTACCACTCGTGTTTTCGAACACAGTCGGTAGATTCGGTATCTACCGGTAGAATTTTCGTATATGCGTATGTATTTTCTATAAAATCGATACAAAAAGTTCCTTGCAAAAGATTCTAAATTTCTTGTATGTACATTACCTTTCGACAGTTGTATGTATTTTATACAAATTCCATACAGAAAGTTTCGAGTAAAATTATAACACAAACATACTACGTCAATTGCACTTGACACTGACATCTTTCAATCAGAATTTTCTTAATATAGATGTTTCTACCATAGCTGGCTAATTTATGAAATTTAATTTCTTTATAATTTTATAACTCTTTATCCATTTAATATGAAGTATAAAATGTAGTCAAACCTATAGAGAATACAATGTTCTTTAATATTTATAATAACATTAAATGTAATAAATGATATTTAACATCGTTTTTTCAAGAAAAACTGTTAAAATCTTCAAACGAGGGTACTTCCGGTTGACCAATTATAACCAAAATCTAATCAGCTTTTCATATGGATGCAACAAAGAGGAATACGAAATAATTATAATTTTTGGAATTGTACTATTAGAGTTATCGTAGACGAAAATTTTGTTACACACACACTGACACACACACACACACACACACACACACACACACACACACACACACACACACACACACACACACATACAGACACATATACACACATACAGACATCATCGTAAAAGTAGTAAAATCGTATTCCAGGGACCTTAAAACGTGCTTATTCATTAAAAACTCACCACCGAATTTTTTGACCAAAGACAATACCTTCCTTACCTAAAGGTGACGGAAGGTAAAAATTAAATCCCTATAATAAAACCACGGTAACAATATGACGTCATTAATTCCCTCCCTCCTCTGGCGATTTGATTTTATGTATGTATGTGACAGTTTTAGATATTTCAATCTATGAATATGGTTAATAAAGCAGACAAGAACCGTAGATTAAAAGCTAAATTGAGTGTTAGTTCGTTATTATGAAATTGTGCACTTAGATAAATGAAGTAATTAAATGAAACCAGTTTCAAATAACACTTGAATGTTATTAATTAAACCTGTTACATATTTTATAGCTAAAATAAATTTGATGTACGAGCAGGTAAGTCCTTAACTAGATATTCATGTACTTGTAAGTATAATTATTAATACAACACTATAACAGCTTTTCGAAAGGCAGGGGTGGCATTTATATCTATCAATTTACGTATATTGGTTAAATGCAATAATAAGAGTTTTTCAATAAATAAATTAATGAATAAATAAATATTATTAAGTTAATACGTTTCTTCCCTAAAATTTCAATTTTATTTTATAGAATTATCTACTTGTATTTAGATGTACGCAAATAAAAATCTGATGTGGCCAATACATAACCTCCCGTCAATTCCATGTTTAAAATAGCATTGAGCTTTAAGTAAAGCATCACCTCCGGTTGATCAATTGTTAATTTAATAAGTTTTGGATCATGCTTTAATATATTTTTTCAAGAAAATCTGTTTATAGCTTTCTATAAAGTACTACTTCCGGTTTATCAATTTTACAAAAAAATCTAATATGTCGTTTTCAATAATATAAAAGTCTTATAGTGTCTGGTCGCGAATCTGGGGAACCGGGTTCGATCCTGACCGACGCCAAATATTTCAAATTTTTTTAAATAAATAAATAAATTAATATATCATCACGGCTTATTACCCATTACTAGGTGTGCCAATCTGCTTTGCATACAGATATCGGTAATGATGAAAAATTTGCACCGTGCGGGCGCTTACCAGGCATCACCTCACGGGCACTCATTGCTGGCGTGGAGAGTGCACCACAGGGGTCAATTTTGTGCCATTTAAAATTGGAAATATTTGGCGTCAGTCGGGATCGAACCCGGTTCCTCAGATTCGCGACCTGACACTCTGGCACGCGGCTACGAGACCCCATCAAAATTTTTTAATGGCACAAAATTGACCCCTGTGGTGCGCTCTCCACGCCAGCAATGAGTGCCCGTGAGATGACGCCTGGTAAACGCCCGCACGGTACAAATATATCATCATTACCGAATTCTGTGTATAAAGCAGATTGGCTCACCCAGCAATGGGTAATATGCCGTGATGATATATTTATTTATTTATTTAAATACCAAATTTGAAGAGTTTTGGATTGTATAAATATATTTTTCACGAAAATATGTTCAAAGCTTCAAATAAAGTTTTACTTCCGGTTTATCAATTTTAGCCAAAATCTAAATATGTTGCTCCCCTTTATATAAAAGTTTTAAATACCAAATTTGAAAAGTTTTGGAATATATCATAATATATTTTTCACGAAAATCTGTGTATCACTTCCGGTTTATCAATTTAAAAAAATCTAATATGTCCTTTTTAATAATATAAAAGTTTTAAATACCAATTTTGAAAAATTTTGGTATATATCAAAATATTTTTCACGAAAATCTCTTTAGAGTTTCAAGTGAATTATCATTTCCAGTTTATCAATTAAAAAAAATCTAATATGTCGGTCTCATTAATCTAAAAGTTTTAAATATCAAATTTGAAAAGTTTTGGAATATAACAATTATTTTTCACGAAAATCTGTTCAGAGCTTCAAGTAAAGTATCACATCCGGTTTATTAATTTTAGCCAAAATCTAATATGTTATTCCCCGTGATATGAAAGTCATAAAACTGAAAAGTTTTGGATTATATTTTACTATAATTTTGCATTAAAAACTGTTATGAGCTTCAAGTAAAGTATCACTTCCGGTTGTCTAATTTTACACAAAATCTAAACAACTCTTTATATAAATGTAGGAAACTTAAATACGGAAAATTGTAATTTTCGGAAGTTTGTTGTAAGAGTTATCTTGGACGAAAAAATCGTCAAATACACAAACACAGACATCATCGTAAAAATAGTAAAAACGTGTTGCAGGGTCCCAAATTCGTGTTTATTTACTATAAACTCACCATCGAATTTTTGAACAGATAACATTACCTCTCTAACCTACGGTATGACTGGAGGTAAAAATATATTAAATTCAAAACTGCAAAGTAGTCGATTTCTATGCATGTAACTGTATTTTTGGCGTCGGTCGGGATCAAACACGGGTCACCAGTAGTAAATTATTATCAGTTTTCCCGTGGGTTACCTATATATGAAAATTAAAATGATGAAAATCATATCATATGGGGATGTGCAAGTGAAAAAGAAATTTTTCCAGTTTTCCACGAGTTTCTGTATCCATTACGCGGAGCGTGCGTAGAAAAACGTGCTAGTTCGCCCACTGGAATTGTTCAACAAAGTTTCAAACAAAAATAAGAAAATGACAAACTCGTTGGCAGTTTTATTAGCCCTGTTACAGAACTTTTAAATTGTTTTATTTAATTATATTTAGTATGAGCGATTGTTGAACTGAAAACCGTAAAATGAAAAAAACAAAATTTGTTTCTTTATCACATTAGGGAGTAAAAATATTGACTTCTTTCTTCTCAGATTTTCATCGTTTATTTCTTTAATCTTAGCTAAAACTTTTACGTCTTACTTCGTTTTCAAATACTAAATAATCCACATAATCGTATTTACTACACTCTATAAAAAAATGTTGACTTGTTCCTTTATTTGAAGTATAAGAGTAAAAGATACATTTTCAAATACAACAATCGATATTTTATTTTATTTTTATATATGGACGTCTGTGTAACTGCTTTCTGCTTTGATCATATGCAGCCGATTTGATGAAACATGTCTCATATTATAAGATGCAAAAATCTGATGTGGCCAGCATATTACCTTCCGTCTGTTCCATATATTTTGTACAAATTCCGTACAGAAAGTTTTTTGCACAAAATTCCATATTTCAAGTACATTACCTTCTGTCAGTTCTATGTATTTTGTACAAATTCCATACAGGAAGTATCATGTACGTACCTAAGAGATTCTATATTTCCAGTAAAATTATAACACAAACATGTCAATTGCGCTTGACACTGACATCTGTCAATCAGCATTTTCTTAATATAGTAGCGGTTTCCGTGGTCATAGCATAGCTACCTGTTTTATGAAATTTAATTTCTTTATAATTTTTTAACTCTATATTCTGTATATCCATATTGCATATGAAGCACCTATACAATGTAATCAAATTGTATAGAGAAAATATTTTTTAATATTTATAATAACATTAAATATGGAAAAATGATATTTAACAGTTTTTTTTTAAAGAAAAACTGTTAAAATCTTAAAATGAGGGTACCTTCGGTTGATCAATTATAACCCAAATCTAATCAGCTCTTCATACGGATGTAACAGAAGAATATGAAAACACACAAACTTAGACACACACACACACACACACACACACACACACACACACACACACACACACACACACACACGCGCGCGCCACACATACATACATACATACATACATACATGCATACATACATACATACAATCAGACATCATCGTAAAAATAGCAAAACTTATTCCATGCATGGACTCTAAAACATGCTTATTCATCAAAAATTTACCACCGAATTTTTTGACCAATTACAATACCTTCCTTACCTAAAGGTGACGAAAGGTAAAAAGCATGCTTTACGGGGGATTCGAACCTACAAGCTTTAGGTCGTGGTGGTGGATCGATCACCAACGCTGATGTCTATAGTGAGGATTTGCTAATTATTTAATTTATTGAAAATCAATTCTACAGGATAAATATCCCAATTACAGGACGATTATAAAAATATACAAATATGTAATACGTTGACACAAATGTAAATACAAAGCTTACAGTCAGAAAACAATGATGGAGATAACAGAAAATATATCAATCAATTTAAATATGAAAAAATTGCAGTACCTATAGTGATATTTTAAATTTACATGAATCGGCATAAATATCGGACTTGTTGACATTATTAAATAAACTGCATATACTCGAATGTGTGTCTAATAGGACATTTTAATGTATAATTTGTTCGCACTGTTTTTAAATTAGTTATTTGATTAAAAATTCGTACACCGATTTTTATATTTCGGACCTAATAACTTTACCAACTACGGGAGTAAGATGAAAAGTTTGCCGCTTGTAAATGAAGCCTTGCTTTTTTTACAAGGAAAATTACTTTTAATTTGCATTATAACTCTTTTTAACTAAAATAGACTTGGTTCAACAAAGTTTTCGTACTTAGAAATACTTTTCAGGAAGTGTTTCTTCGAAGTACTCAAAATTTCCTATTTTTTTTTTCATCTTATTCTATAGAAAATTAATACTATTTACTGATAAGATACGTATTCTCAATAGTAATACAACAATTATGATGAGTTAGCAATTAAAATTGAAAAGAGATTTCATAAATGATGTGTACTGTAGCAGTTCCGCTGCTAGTTTTCGTACAGTACACATCATTTATGAAATTTCTTTTCAATTTTAATTGCTGACTCATCAGTAGAAAAACTATAATGATTGTATATCCATTATAGTAGTAAACAGCTATTTACCGGCAACAGTTCACCGGTTCGTAAATGCCTCATATAACTGAAGGAAGGTAATGTGCAGGGCACATCAGATTTTTTAAAATTAGCTTAATTTTGTTAGACGTCATATCTGCAATATTACTTCGCCTACTGACTAAAGTTGTTTATACCTGTCAATGTCATTAATTCCTCCAAACAGTGTTGTCAAGGAAAGTTAACTAGTGACAGCTGTCACTTTCAGAAAACTAAAGTTGTACCTTGTCAAAGGAAACATCTGTTGTTATAATTATTTTAAATAAAATGATAAATGTTTCATACATTTTCGTGTAAAATAGAACTACGTATAAATAAATGGATTTTATTTTTACAAGTTATGAATAATAAAAAAATATATTTTTTTTCGCTAGGTACACTGATACAAAAATACAGTTGTAACGATATATCGTTAGTGCTAATCGTTTTTATTAAAATTATGAATGAAAAGTTTTAAATTTTAAAAATATTTTCGAACAAAATCATTAGTCATATTTTCATAATATAACAAAATATATGCAACTTTTTTTTAGCACCGGACACCATTATCTATCTGTTTAATAAAATATATTTAAAAATTAATTTAAATATTTAAAATAAAACAATAGTAGGTGTATTAATTATTTAATGAGTGTATCATTAATGACCGAGCGAAAAAATAATGCTCTTCATAACCGTGGTGTATATACTATTTTTTTTTCACTACTAGCACAATTCCATTTAATGATTTTTATACTGATAACAAACATTTTGACATGAATATTTATTTGTTTCTTAATATTCACAAAAGTAGTAATTTTTGGAAGCTGAATGAGCACTCAAAACTGCACAACATTGCCCATGTAACCGACCTCGTAGCTCTTTTAGTTTCCGAGATCCCAATGGTAACCCAATTAATTTGTGACACCCTGTGTAAGTATATTATATATATATATATATATATATATATATATATATATATATATATATATATATATATGCATAGAATTTTATTTTTTAGTTTTTATATTTTTACCTCCCGGATTGTGCTAAAAATCGAATATCGAGATTTTGGTACATGACCACGTTTTAAGGTCCCTAGAATCCAATTTTAACATTTTCACGATGATGTCTGTGTGTCTCTAACTCTAACTCAAATACTATAAGTCAGAAAATTTTGAAACCTTGTATTTCGAACTTTTTCTGTACTTGAAAGAGCCCATTAGATTTTGGTGAAAATCGGATAACCGGAATTCTATTCTATCCCAGTATTTAAAATTTAATTTTCTTTTTATTATTGCTCCGGTGGCTCAATGGTTAGAGCAACGCCTCATGTCATGAGTGCCATCGGGGCTCTGGGTTCGAATTCCACTATGGCATGGATGTGTGTGATTGTGAACCCACTCTGTAATTGGGATTTAATCCTGCTGAGGGGTTTAAAAACAGGTAGTTACTTAGATTAGATTAGACTATATTATAAGAAATAAAGTACCAGGTAATGGCGGGAGGTATTGTATTGGCCACACCAGATTTTTTTATAATAATTTGTATATTTTTAAATAAATATTCTTATAAGGAAATTTTACTTTCATTTATTTAGGCGTTGTTCTCAATTTTAGAAAAATATGCGGTAAAATTGCAAGCTTATTTTCATTTTTAACTGACACAAGAAAAATGTGTTCAGAATTAATCCTGTATTTGGCATTATATAGAAACAGGTTCGTAGAAAACATATTTAAGCAAAATTAGCACTGGAAGGTATGTTGGTGCCCTTCAGAGAATATTTTATTTTGTTCTCCACAGATCACACCCGATTGAAAGTGTTTCAGCAAGGGCATCCGATACAGACGGAGGGTTATTATATCAATGGTAACTGAGTAGTAAAAATATGTGTCGCACCGCACGGTTGAGAAGTTCGGAGTATTATGGGTTCAAACGATAGATGAGATGAGACCAAGTAATACAGAGTACGAGATAAGAGAAGCGCACAGTGGGTAGGGTACAGTACAGAGAGCAGTTTGAGTCGGGCCGTTGTCGGGCTTGTTCTTCATTGGCGAATCACTAATTCATTCCGGCTATCCTCCGGCGCACTAAATTGTTAACAAACAACGTATAACTGGGGTTCGGGCTGCGCTATATATCAGCGCCCGGCGGCGGCGGCGGTGGCGGCGGGGACGGTAGCGGGGGCCAAGCGGCATTAGCGATATAGGCCGCTCTACCTAAATCCTTTCAGGAAGATTGTTGTATTAGTTTGTTATAGGCACCAAGGGAGAAAAAATAATTAACAGTTTTCTCATGGAGGGTGGGCGATTTATCATGAGCACAATGGTCGGGTTCAGTGGGTCGATAACGACGCCAGGTGAGACAAACGCAGCGACGGCGGCGGCGACGAGGCGTCCGACGGTGAGGTGAACCGCGTACTTCATCGACGTCTTCCCGCAGTGACGTAGTCATTGCACTTTATAACGGGGATTATCAAATCATAATACAATCGTTTTTTGGAAGTTTCAAGAAAGGTTAATTTTTCGAAATTAACAAAAGACATGCCACTGCTAATATATAGAAGAGCTTTATAAAAAAATCTGTTGTGGCCAGCACATTACTTTCCGTCAGTTCTATGTATTTTGTATACATTCCATACAGACAGTTTCTTGCGAAAGACTCTATATTCCAGTACATCACCTTCCCTCCGTTCTACATATTTTGTACAAATTCCATACAGAAAGTTTCTTAAAATTGATTTCATATTTGCAATAAAATTATAACACAAACATACTATGTCAATCGCACTTGACATACAGAAAGTTCCTTACAAAAGATTCTATTTCTTGTACATTACCTTTAGGCAGTTGCATGTATTTTAGACAAATTCCATACAGAAAGCAAAAGATCCTATATTTCCAGTAAAATATAACACAAACATACTGTCAACTGCACTTGGCAGTGACACCTTTCAATCAGAATTTTCTTAATATAGCAGCTGTTTCCAGAGTTATAGCATAGCTGGCTAATATATGATATTTAATTTTTTTATAATTTTTAACCTCTATATCCATTTAATATGAAATACAAAATGCATTTAAATCGTATAGAGAATAAAATATTCACATTAAATGTGAAAAAATGATATTTAACATCGTTTTTTCAAGAAAAACTGTTAAAATCTTCCGGTTGGCCAATTCTAACTAAAATCTAATCAGCTCTTCACATAGATGTAACGAAGAGGAATACGAAAGAATTATAATTTTTTGAATTGTATTATTAAAGTTATCGTAGACGAAATTTTTGTTATACACACACACACACACACACACACACACACACACACACACACACACACACACACATACACACACACACACACAAACACGCGCGCGCCCGCGCACACAGACATCATCGTAAAGATAGTAAAATCGTATTCTAGGGACCCTAAAACATCTTATTCATCAAAAACTCACCATCGAATTTTTTGAACAAAGATAATACCTTCCTTACCTAAAGGTGACGGAAGGTAATAACAGCTGTTTCCAGAGTTATAGCAGAGCATATACTTAAGCTACATATGTGCATCCTATTGCGGGACACCTGTATATTTATGAAAAATTAAGATTGTTAAACATTAATGATCAGATTCTAAAATGACTTTTGCAATAGTTTTAAATTTTAATGAATTCTACATTAGAAATATTTCCAATTTATAAATAAGTTTTTATATATTCTGCAATTAAATTTTAATTTTTTTAAAACAAATAGCTGTTATCGCTGTTAGTCAATAAAGTTCACTTCCATTATTAGTTTGACACATAAATCAAATTAAAATTTTAATTATAAGCTTATAATTTATCAAAAGTATTAATAAAAAATAATTATATTACAAAACTTTAATTGAATAACTGGCATCAAAGCGATTATACAGACCGAGTCACAAAAAAATATTAAGCTAATCTTAATTTTTGGATTAGCAAATTTTACTCTAATTTTGGCAGTTTATTTCTAAAAATATAGTCTAATCTAATCCAAGTAACTACATATTTTGATAGTAAAATGATGATTAAATTTTAAATACCGGGATAGAATATAATTCACTAATCCAAAAATGAGGATTAGCTTAAACTTTTTTGTGAATCGTTAATTTTTTTAATCTAAATATATACCTACATATTTACTTATGCTGGAAACTGTATTGATATCCTTTCCTATTGTTCTATTTACTTTTTTCTTTTTAAAACCTTACTATTATTAATTTGAAATGATTAGTTGATATTTATCTGTCAGTTATGACTTACTTAAACCTAAACAAAACCAAAAACCTAATTTTCATTTGTGAATGCACCTCAAAAGTTTAAAAAGTAGATTTTTGATTTTTTTTGGGAAAATGGGGAATTTAGGTTTTTGAGAACTATAAATAACCGGAAATACAGAAAGAGGTGACTCGTTTTCATAAAATAAATTACATAGGAATGTAAACATATATTTTTTTTAAAAGATCCTGATTCTGAAGGCACCTAATTGGTGGAGGCCCCTAATTTCTGGAGGCATAACATTAAGACTTAATTTTTCATACTTTATTCATAAAATATTTCACAATGGCCGTAGAAATATAATTTTGACTCATAATACGAAACGATTATAATTTTTTTTATCGAAAAATAAAGACAAATTCAGGCTTTAGATCCCGAAATTGTAATTCGGTACTGAATCTGTGCTCACGAAGACATATTAACAAGACATGCGCTGTCATTGAGATTGTTTGTCTTACCATCAACGATATTGAAAAGATATAACAAATAATCTTACAGTTATTAAAATCTGTGAACTACAACGAACGAAGAAGACCCCGACACTTTCAAGGAGCCAGAAAAATATCATAACGAAACAATGAGCTACTTGCGTGCCATTTTTTATTTATTATTTTTGAAGAGACGATAAAAACTTGCTACCCATATTTTTTCTTTTGGCAAAATTTTCATTAATTGGCCAGAAAAAATTACTGAAATTTTAATATTTAAATTACCGCCATGTATGACGTATGAATGGCCGTAAAGCAATAACATCGGTTTATCCAATAGCAACGACATGTGCGGGTAATTTAAACATGACAGTTCATCTGTTTGACGTTTGAATAATAGTTTGGAGGTTAATATTTTCGTTTGTCTTGTACGAGTATAAGTTAAGTTAAAATCCTTCAAAATCCTGCTTAACAAATCGAAATACGTAATAAAAGTAATAGAAACCACGCAAATTGTAAATAATAAATCAGAGAGACAGTAACAGAAAAATGAACTAATGTCAAAATCAAATTAAAACTTACACTCGCTCGCCATCTACAGGTTCAGTTCAAAATAATGACGTCAAAGAAAATCTTCTTTCTTAATTTATTAAAAAATATATTTTTTTAAATAAAATTTATATTTTTACATAATTTTTCAACTTTACTTTAGGTATTTAGTGATAGATATCAGATTTTCAGTATCACGCAAGTAGCCTATTAAATTCCTAATAAATTGTAACATAAATCTCTAAATGTAAGTAAGGACCATAATTAGAAATAAAAAAATCTGTGAAACATACCTGTAATTGGCAATCTAATTCAACGATAGTTACATAACTATTTATATCTACAACTGACAGCTGGCAAAGGCAATTATTTTGTTAATGACAATTCTTAATTGAATTTGACTAGATAATGACGGGTATTAAAGACGCAAATGATTATTATTTTTTATATCGATTACAAGCTATTTGTGAATAGCATGCAATTGACAAGAAAATACATTTTGAAATGTGACGGACTAATTAAGAAAATGCATCTGACAATAAGAAATATAACGCAATAACAATGAATAATTCATTAACAAGTTCTTCATTGTTTTCAGATATTAAATCCTTGAATGAAATATATACGAGTATCCTTCAAGTATCCTTTCATTTATATTAACGGAGAGCCTTATAAGATTTAGGTGTCTATTCAGAATTCAATATATGTTTAGTCGTTATGGTCCTTATGGTTGTTATGTACTATAAAGAAAGTTAAAATCAAATTTGGTATTCTCAGTAGCTACTAAACATGGTTACCGTGAACAATGATTGCTCTGACAGTTTATCATAACTATTGCTAAAACTATGTATTTATGGTTGTTATTACGTTGTTATTTCTAATATTTGACGTGTGAGAAGTTATTATATCAATCAGATATTATTGTTAATGGCTTTTCTAGCAAATATTGGTGTTTTTATATTTTAGCAGGATGTAATTTATAACTTATAGATATAGATCCTGCTTCGACTTGAATCATGATTGTAAGATCGATAAAAACTGTCGTGGAAGAAAATAAACGGATTTAAACTTAGTCCATCTCAAATTGGCATTTTAGAAATCAGTTAATTTTTACCATTTGTCATACCTTTAGGTTAGGAAGGTATTGTTTTTCGTCAAAAAAATTAATGGTGAGTTTTTAATGAATCAGCACGTTTTAGAGTCCCTAGAATACGATTTTACTATTTTTGCGATGATGTCTGTATGTCTGTGTTTATGTGTTTATGTGTGCATGTGTGCATATGTGCATGTGTGCATGTGTGCATGTATGTATGTATGTGTGTATGTGTGTATGTGTATGCGTGCGTGTGTGTGTGTGTGTGTGTGTGTGTGTGTGTGTGTGTGTGTGTGTGTGCGTGCGTGCGTGCGTGTGTGAGTGTGTGCGTGTGTGCGTGTGTGCGTGTGTGCGTGTGCGTGTGTGTATGTGAGTGCGTGCGTGCGTGCGTGTGTGAGTGTGTGCGTGTGTGCGTGTGTGCGTGTGTGCGTGTGTGCGTGTGCGTGTGTGTGTGTGTGTATGTGAGACGATTTTTTCTCCGACGATAACTCCAACACTACAATTCTAAAAACATAATTCTTTCGTATACATCCATATAAGGAGAGGATTAGATTTTGGTTATAGTCCCCTCATTTGAAGATTTTAACAATTTTTCTTGAAAAAACCCTGTTTTAATATCATTTTTTCACATAATGCTATTATAAATATTAAAGAATATTTTATTTTCTACACGATTTGAATACATTTTATACTTCATATTCAATGCATATTGAGTTAAAAAATTGTAAAGAAATGAAATTTCATAAAGCAGTCAGCTATGCAATAAAACTGGAAACAGATAATATAATTTTAAAAATTCTGGTGGACAGATGTCAATGTCAAGTGCGATTGACATGTTTGTGTCATAATTTTACTGCAAATATAGAATCAATTCTAAGAAACTTTCTGTATGGAATTTGTAAAAAATACGTAGAGCTGAGGGAAGGTAATGTACTGGAAATATAGAATCTTTCGCAAGAAACTGTCTGTATGGAATTTGTATAAAATACATAGAACTGACAGAAGGTAATGTAATGGCCACATCAGATTTTTTTGTATAAAATTGTAACAATATTGTTGATGACAAGTTTAATTCGTTATAAATCTTTACTGAAGAATGTTCTTTAAGAAAATGTTGCTTTACTACTTAATAATAACTAGCAAGTATTTGACGATTTTAATATAAATTTGTTGTATTTTGATTATGGTTTATGAGCCCATTCCGAAAACTATATTTTTTTTGTATTCCTCATTTTTACATTCATATGAAAAGTTAATTAGATTTTGATCGTTATAAAATAAAATATACGTTTTGAGTTATATGAACAAAGACAAAGTTCCCTTATTTAAGACAGGTGGGTGTTAAAAACAATACAAGTTATGAACGAACTAATATTGGAAGTGATTGCATGTAAATGTAATTTCAGTAATATAGCGCATAGTAGGAAGTAACCCAGATATGGGTCTAGTGCTCCTCCCTTTCCGTTACTGGTGCTGCCGCCTGGCGACGGAAACTCGAAGGAGTTTCCATTGTGGGTCGTGCGATTTGTTCCATGTTGGGCTTAATATCCGTTACTCAGGCGCCAGAGCTGTGCGTCGAGTTGTCGTGATTCAGCAGAAACAAGACTAAGATTTATGGATAAAAACGCACGGCCTACAGCGTGGTCAAGAATTCCGCAACAACTTTCAACTATTTATTTTCATTTGTGAAAAGTACTTGTGTGTTGAAAGAACGCTTTACGATTGAAATATTGCTATTCGCCGGGAATTCGCCAGCTACGCCGTGACACAATTTCTTATTTTGTTCAACAAACGCCTCAATTCTCCCAAATTGGAGGGATGTAATATATAATTAAATAAATATAGATGTGTAGACCTTGATACGAGGGGAGTTATGAAAACAAAGAGTTAGAGAACAAATAAAATTTTATTTTTCGACGTAAGAACCGTTAACACAAACGTTCTTCTAATAAAGCTATGCCTTCAAAAAAAATATTTTGGTAATTCTGCAAAATACGACTCCACGGCGTTTTCCAAGTCACCATTCGATAAAAATCTGGTGTGGCCATCACAATACCAAGCGCCATTTACAGCCCGAGTCATAAAAAAAATCTGATGTGGACATCACACGACTTCCTTGTACGCAAGACCAATATGAAGATGAAGTATAGACCCAATTATAAAATTGCACGTGTTTGGCGTAATTTGACATTAACATCTATTTTTTATTTTTTTTTGTTATATTTTGTCCTAATCCATAGCAAGCTTCATTACAAAAACCAAAAAGTATATAAGTTTTAAATTTACATATCTCGCTTATACAAAGAGCTAATTTAATAATACTTGATGTGCTAGACGCAGAATTTAATTCTCTAAAACTCTTATTCGAAGCATTTATTTCTAAAATCAAAATAAAACCATTTTATTCAAGAAAAACTGTTAACAACTTCAGGTAATATATCACTTCCGGTTAGCATGTTTTAACCAAAATCTGCTATATTATTCCTATTGATATAAAAGTCTTATTTACCAAATTTGAAAAGTTTTGGATTATATTTTAATATAGTTCTTCATTAAAATCTATTATAGGCTTCAAATAAAGTACCATTTCTGGAAATTATGTAATGACTAAAAAGGGAGGTGCACAACTAGATGTTATAGAAGTCCTAAATACAAAATTTCAACTTTTTACGGCTTACCGTTTTTGAGTTATGCGAGATACATACGCACGTACGCACGTACGTACGTACAGACATCACGACGAAATTAGTCAGAATGGATTCAGGAATGGTCAAAATAGATATTTCCGTTGAAATCTCAAAACCGAAATTTTTCGCGATTACAATACTTCCTTTACTTCGTACAAGGAAGTAATTAAGTTAATCCTTATTTTTGGATAAGCAAATTTTACTCTAATTATGACAGTTTATTTCTTAAAATATAGTCTAATCTAATCCAAGTAACTACCTTTTTTTCAAACTCCTCAACAGGATTGAATCCCAATTACAGAGTGGGGTCACATTCGCACACATCCATGCCTTAGTGGAATTCGAATCCATAGCCCCGAGGACACTCATGACATGAGGCGTTGCTCTAACCATTGAGCCACCGGAGTTTAATATCACAGAGGTAATAACATTTATATCTTAATATTCTTTGTAATTTGTAAGTAATTATTGAAATATTTCTCACTCTTGTAAGTATTCAATGCGCAGGTCAGTTTTCTATCCAATTATTGTTGTGCCAATCTGGTTACAATGATTCCAATAATGAGATATATTTTACCGTAGCAGGCGTTTCTATCACTTTTCAAATAAATAAGTAATTTTGGTTGGTTTCGAATTTGGGTCGTCGGAAACACAGCCGGGCACTTAGTATAAATAAATTGGTGTATAAATAACGTATCAACCCCAATTTGGTTTTGTGTTAATTTATTTTGTGTTGCATGATAAAATTTTACGCTTTTAACTAAATTAATTGCAATATAATCCTGAGTACTAAACTATTTAAAATATTTGACGTGATTTACTTCAAAGCAGAAGATAATTAAAATGTAAACATAATAGAAGTAAATCAACACAAAATTTATCCATTTTGCAAAATGCAAGTTTAGGTTAACGTGTGACAGCTTTAACCAATCAACAATTTGCAGGAAACTGAAAATTGATATTTTGAAATGGAAATCGTCCACTTTATTAATTATAATGGATTTCGTATACATACATACACAATCTTGTCCTCTTTTAGCAATATATATGTCCCGCAAATTGTGGTTGAAAAAATATCTAGGAATTTTTCCGAGGAATCAAGATATTCCATGCAAAAAAAATCAAAATGACGTCATTAGTTCGTCAGCTCAACCAGTCTTAGGTGACTGACGTCGCTGGTATAACTAGCATTGTCTAATAGGGTCCAATAAAGCTTAAATATATTTTATAAAAATCATAACAAAATTACATTTTAAACTTTTTTACCTCCCGCTACCCTTGGTAAGGGAGGTATAGGGATCGTGCTAAAAATAGCATATCGAGATTTTGCTAAATGCCCACGTTTTAAGGTCCCTAGAATCCAATTTTAACATTTTCACGATGATGTCTATGTGTATGTGTATATGTGTGTATGTGTGTGTGTGGATCCTCCACTGTAACTCAAATACTATCATTCAGAAAATTTTGAAATCTTGTATTTCGAACTTTTTCTGTACTGGAAAGAGCCCACTAGATTTTGGTGAAAATAACCGGAAATGGCACTTTACTAGAAGCTCAAAATAGTTTTTCTTCGAAAAATACATTTAAATGTTATTTTTTCGAGATTAATGTTATTATAAAAATTAAAGATTATTAAATTTTCTACAGATTTGCATTAATACTTTTCTATATATTTTATGTATAAATTTATAAAATTATTTATAATTTAAATCCCAGAGCCTACGCTTTAAAAAAACAACACGCAGTTATTCAAATGTATGTAACGAACAGATAAATGTCACTATTAAAGAACTAATCATTTCAAAATATTAGTAACGTTTTAAAAAGTAAATAGAAAAGGAATTCAATACAATTTCCATCATAAATAAATATATAGGTATGTATTTAGATTAATAATAATTAAAGATTCGCATAAAAGTTTAAGCTAATCCTCATTTTTGGATTAGTGAATTTTATTCTATCCCGGTATTTAAAGTTAATTTTTTATTTTATTATAGTTCCGGTGGTCCAATGGTTAGAACAACGCCTCATGTCATGAGTGCCCTCGGGGCTCTGTGTTCGAATCCCACTATGGCATGGATGTGTGTGAATGTGAACCCACTCTGTAATTGGGATTTAATCCTGTTGAAGGGTTTAAGGAAAAGGTAGTTACTTGGATTAGATTAGACTATATTTTAAGAAATAAACTATCAAAATTAGAGTAAAATTCGCTAATCCAAAAATCGGGTTGAAAATGGCGAGAGGTATTGTGTTAGCCACACCAGATTTTTATTTTACATTTTTTTGCATGTTTCAATTTTGATAAAATATATTCAATAGTTGAAGCATATTCTGATAATAATGTATATAACATATGATAATAAATTTGTACATGCGCCGAAGTAACACATATAAAAATAAAAAAGGTACGTACTCTAGACATGAGAACTTCAGGAGACAGAGGGATTTTCAGATTTGCGCCGGAATATTTCAGTAACGTCAGGCGGAGAGTTGCGTCCAATCATATTTTCATGCATCTGAAAAGAAAAATGACATAAGTTAATACTAATAAATTTGATATGGTCGGAAAGAGAATAAAATATGCAATCCAAATTTATTAAAAAAAGTATAAGTTGTATTTATAATTTACAAAGTTGTCACTTCCGGTTATACCGAAAGTTCCACAATTCAATCACAAATATTGCACTGATTATATCATGTCCTATAAGCAATATATGTATCTGCAATAATAAGCAAACATACTGTATATTTGTGAAAAAAGTCGTTTCCCCCCCGTACAATTTTTGAACGCAAATATCTCAAGAAAGAAAGAGATATCGACATGTGGTTTTAAAATCTGAAATCTGCATCCTTCAAACTACTTAAATACAAATTTTCAGATTTTTTTATTTTTTAAAAAATTCGACTTTTTTTTAAACCACTCCACCCTCATACCCAAAAATGGGTGTGTGGTACACCTTCAACGACCTCACCAATAAATTCCTCGTACCAAAAAACATAGGTATACCAATTTTCATCGAAATATTCCAACGGATACATTTATTATTAAACGTTCAACAAAATCGTCAAAAACTGAAAAAATCGCAAGGGGTTCACCCTAGATTTTTTGCGATTTTTGACCATTTTCAGACTTTGCCTTCTGGGGATTGTAATAGTTGTTCAAAAATTATGAAAATTGGTGCTTTTATGTAATTTTGCTCGTAGAATCTAATGGTGATATCGCCAGGGGTGTATAGATGATCATTTTTGGGATATGGCCCAAAAATGGGCATTATTGATCAAAATTTTCAGGACGAATATTTTGGAAACGAAAAGAGATATCGACATGTGGTTTTAAAATCTGAAATCTGCATCCTTCAAACTACTTAAATACAAATTTTCAGAATTTTTTATTTTTTAAAAAATTCGACTTTTTTTTAAACCACTCCACCCTCATACCCAAAAATGGGTGTGTTGTACACCTTCAACGACCTCACCAATAAATTCCTCGTACCAAAAAACATAAGTACACTAATTTTCATTGAAATATTCCAACGGATACATTTATTATTAAACATTCAATAAAATTGTCAAAATCTGAAAAAATCGCAAGGGGTACACCTTAGATTTTTTGCGATTTTTGACCATTTTCAGACTTTTCCTTCTGGAGATTGTAATATTTGCTCAAAAATTATGAAAATTGGTATGCTTATGTAATTTTGCTTGTAGAATCTAATGGTGATATCGCCAGGGGTGTATGGATGACCATTTTTGGGATATGGCCCAAAAATGGGCATTATTGAGCAAAATTTTCAGGACGAATATTTCGGAAACGAAAAGAGATATCGACATGTGGTTTTAAAATCTGAAATCTGCATCCTTCAAACTACTTAAATACAAATTTTCAGAATTTTTTATTTTTTAAAAAATTCGACTTTTTTTTAAACCACTCCACCCTCATACACAAAAATGGGTGTGTGGTACACCTTCAACGACCTCACCAATAAATTCCTCGTACCAAAAAACATAAGTATACTAATTTTCATTGAAATATTCCAACGGATACATTTATTATTAAACATTCAATAAAATCGTCAAAATCTGAAAAAATCGCAAGGGGTATACCTTAGATTTTTTGCGATTTTTGACCATTTTCAGACTTTTCCTTCTGGAGATTGTGATAGTTGTTCAAAAATTATGAAAATTGGTATACTTATGTAATTTTGCTCGTAGAATCTAATGGTGATATCGGCAGGGGTGTATAGATTATCATTTTTGGGATATGGCCCAAAAATGGGCATTATTGATCAAAATTTTCAGGACGAATATTTTGGAAACGAAAAGAGATATCGACATGTGGTTTTAAAATCTGAAATCTGCATCCTTCAAACTACTTAAATACAAATTTTCTGAATTTTTTATTTTTTTAAAAAATTCGACTTTTTTTTAAACCACTCCACCCTCATACCCAAAAATGGGTGTGTTGTACACCTTCAACGACCTCACCAATAAATTCCTCGTACCAAACAACATAAGTATACTAATTTTGATTGAAATATTCCAACGGATACATTTATTATTAAACATTCAATAAAATCGTCAAAATCTGAAAAAATCGCAAGGGGTACACCTTAGATTTTTTGCGATTTTTGACAATTTTCAGACTTTTCCTTCTAGAGATTGTAATATTTGTTCAAAAATTATGAAAATTGGCATGCTTATGTAATTTTCCTCGTAGAATCTAATGGTGATATCGGCAGGGGTATATGGATGACCATTTTTGGGATATAGCCCAAAAATGGGCATTTTTGAGCAAAAGTTTGAGGACGAATATCTCGGAAACGAAAAGAGATATCGACTTGCGGTTTCAAAATTTGAAATGTACATGTTGAGGAGAATAAATATGTATCAAAACCACAATTATTTTTTTTCAGCCGAAATTTGATAATTTTGTTGTTCTTTTAGATTTTTGAGATTTTGTCTTTCTTCCATTACGATATTTTTTTAAACAAATATTTTTTATTTTTTACAAATTTCGACTTCTTTAAACCTCTCTACCCTCATATCCAACAATGGGTGTGTGGTATACTTTCAACGACCTCACCAATAAATTCCTCGTACCAAAAAACATAAGTATACCAATTTTCATCGAAATATTCCAACGGATACATTTATTATTAAACATTTTTGGGCTGTCTTTTTTCCTATTACAATATTTTTTGAAACAAACATTTTTTAATCTTTCTTTACCTCTGATGGGTGTACACCAGGAGATCCAAGTAATTGAAATGAATTTAGATAAATACTAAGAAGGAATGTGATACATGATACTTTATGATCGTTAGCAATGGCTTAATAGCGCAAGAAGTAGCTATTCGTTTCTTTACCAATTCGACTTATATTTATTAAGATCAGCAGCTCGAATTAGATAGTCTAGTTTTGTACGTAAGGATGGCATTGCGCAATGCGCTTTATAATCTGTGCTGACACCGACTAGGAAACTATATTTTTCTGCATCAGAAAAACGCACATGCAGACAAGATAAAAATTCTAGTAATTTTCAATAACTTTTCTTTGTTTCGGAATTAATAACAATAATATTTTGTAGGCTTTTCAACTAGTCAGAGTTATAGCCCTAAATCAAATACTTTTATTTTTTATTTTATTACACATATTATAATTAGTATTTGAAAACAATTACAAACATCCAAGCCCCTGGTGGGAATCGAACCCAGAACCTGAGGGTCGAGCGGTGACGGTCGCTTCGAGCGCTGGCCGCTGCCTCAATCCACATGACCACCGGCGGGTCTGTTTCGGAATTAGATATTACATTCTCGCACGCACATTGATGTTAGAAGGAGCTTCATTATTAATAGTATATTAAGTATTAAGAACGGTAAGCACAGTTTATCGATCGAAAACAATGTTTGGGTCCCAATTTTGTCTGAGATCGGTAATTCCTTAACGTTCGTGATGTTTATACTATTTTTTGCACAATCGATGCACAAAATTTAAAAGAAAAATAAGATTTGAAAATTATTTAGACATATTAAAAAAAATTATTTGTCATTTTTTAAGTAAGCTTTGATTTTTGTTTTTATTTATATACTGTCTCGCCTCCTGGGCCTCTATTCTCGAATCTAAACATATACGTTTGCGGCGTTCGAAGGGCATGAAATGAGATTTTGGTATTCTTCAGCGTCCGTTTCATAAACGTATATGTTTCTAAACGTACAACTTTTATACGTTGGACCACTAGCGGGGATTGACCATTCGTTCAATGAATTTTCCATACGTTTACATCTAAGTGCAATAGTGTTAAACATAAAAACACTATACTATGGGTAATAATTTTATTCTAAAATTGTTTAGTGTTAAATTCTGTTATTTTTTAAGGAAAGTGTATTTTGAAAAATATAAATTCTTAATATAATATATGTGTAATAGAAATATGGTAAAAGTATTCAACCCGACTGTAATTTATTTGTAAAAGTAAAAGAAATATTCTACCAAACGGATATTTTTCTGACATTATTAATTGAAATAATAACTGTGAACTTGTTTATTACAACAAATGATATTTTGATTACAGTCAAGAATATTGATTACAAGAATGAATCCAATAAATTGTATGTTTAAGATTAATTTTTTGTAGTTCATAGTCCAAAATCAATCAGTAAATACATTTCATATGTTTTTGGTACAGGGATAACATTTAACATTATTAAATCTTCTCAAATTTCGATTCCTTTTTTGTGTGTAAAAGTAGAATCAAATTTTCCACGTTCTAATAATTATTTTTGTTTGCTCTTCAGAGAAAAGAAATACTTTGTTTCGGCATTTTTTTCATGTTCAAATAAAATTGTAGAAATGTCAAGTTTTGGCATTTTATCAAACGTATGGAGCGTGGTGCTGTTGTCTGATTGGTCCATTCACAAATGAAAAAGTTTAGTGGAACCGTCCTTTAGAAAGCCATACGTATTCGAATGCAAATCAAGCGAGGCAAACGTATGCCATTGGAGAATAGAATTTTTGAAACGTATACGTTTAGACACTATACGTTAGTGAACGCACACGAATGCGAACGAATGATTTGGAGAATTGAGGCCCTGAACGGTAGTGAAGCACATCACTTACCGTTCAGTGATTTGTAAATAAGACCTACTGTCTTGGAAACACTATCGGTAAATATAAAAATCTGGTGTGGCCAATACAATATCTCCCGCCATTACCTGGCAGTTTATTTCATATAATATAGTCTAATCTAATCCAAGTAACTACCTTTTTTAAACCCCTCAGCAGAATTAAATCCCAATTACAGAGTGTGTTCACATTCGCACACATCCATGCCTTAGTGGGATTCGAACTCGGAGCCCCCAGGGCCCTCATGACATGAGGCATTGCTCTAACCATTGCGCCACCGGAGCTATAATAAAATGAAGATTAAATACTGGGATAGAATATAATTCACTAATCGAAAAATGAGGATTAGCTTAAATAAATAAAATAATATAAATATATCATCACGGCTTATTACCCATAGCTGGGTGTGCCAATCTGATTTGTACACAGATTCCGGTAATGATGAAATATTTGTAAATCGTTAATTTTTATTAATCTAAATACATACCTACATATTTACTAATGCTGACAACTGTATTGAATTCCTTTTCTATTGTTCTATTTACTTTTTACCTTCCGTCACCTTTAGGTAAGGAAGGTATTGTCTTTGGTCAAAAAATTCGGTGGTGAGTTTTTGATGAATAAGCACGTTTTAGGGTCCCTAGAATACGATTTTACTATTTTTACGATGATGTCTGTATGTGTGTATGTATATATATATATATATATATATATATATATATATATATATATATATATATATATATATACAGGGTGATTCATCGGTCTGTCCCCTCTTTATAACTCTTTTATTTTAAGTCAGATAGAAAAACTCTTCAAATATAATTTATATGATATAGTATTGTCTATCTACGTACCATATCCGTTTGTATACAGGGTGCTCCATTTAAGCGCAACAATATGTAACTTTATATTTCTTAATGGAACAGCCTATATTTATTTATTTATTTTGATAGTAAATTAGATTCCCTTTAAAAAAGTATTAACTAATAAGGGGTCTAAAATCATAAATTAAGAAGTTATTTACCTTTATTCGTTGAATATGTTTCTATCATGTTATTATTAACAAAGTATGTTATGGATAATTTGATCAATTGTTTCGAATTTAAACAAACAAGTTGTCCAAATACTCTTAGTTTATCATTGTTGATGTGAAAATGAATAATACAAATTTTAGTAAAGATGAGATGGTTAATATAATATTTATAATAGAAAAATCTATTGAAGCTGAAGGACAAGTTTTCGAGCATTTATTATAAATTTGCATTATTTAGTCTGTCACTAAATTTTATTAGCTTCTTTGGAATTAGTGTAATGTTTAAAATAAATATTAATAAAAAAGGATCAAAATTTTGTTTTATATTATGGTTTTTTCCACTCTGAACTACTATTTTTTATGAACGTAAATAACTTCTTAATTTATAATTTTAGACCCCTTATTACTTTATACTTTTTTAAAGGAAATCTAATTTACTATCAAAATAAATAAATAAATATAGGGTGTTCCATTAAGAAATATAAAGTTACATATTGTTGCGCTTAAACGGAGCACCCTGTATACAAATGCATATGGTACGTAGATAGCCAATAATATATCATATAAATTATATTTGAAGAGTTTTTCTATCTGACTTAAAACAAAAGAGTTATAAAGAGAGGACAGACCGATGAATCACCCTGTATATATATATATATATATATATATATATATATATATATATATATGTGTGTGTGTGTGTGTGTGTGTGTGTGTGTGTGTGTGTGTGTGTGTGTGTGTGTGTGTGTGTGTGTGTGTGTGTGTGTGTGTGTGTGTGTGTGTGTGTGTGTGTGTGTGTGTGTGTGTGTGTGTGTGTGTGTGTGTGTGTGTGTGTGTGTGGTGTGGTGTGTGTGTGTGTGTGTGTGTGTGTGTGTGTCTGTGTGTGACAAAATTTTCTAATGCGATAACTCTAATACTACAATTCCAAAATTTATAATTCTTTCGTATTCCTCTTCGTTACATCCATGTGAAGAGCTGATTAGATTTTGGTTATAATTGGTCAACCGGAAGTACCTTCATTTGAAAATTTTAACAGTTTTTCTTGAAAAAACTGTGTTAAATATTATTTTTTTCACATTTAATGTTATTATAAATATTAAAGAATTATTTATTCTCTATACGATTTGAATGCATTTTATACTTCATATTAAATGGACATAGAGCTAAAAAATTATAAAGAAATTAAATATCATATATATTAGTCAGCTTTGCTATAACTCTGGAAACAGCTGCTACATTAAGAAAATTCTTATTGAAAGGTGTCGGTGTCAAGTGCAGTTGACAGTACGTTATAATTTTACTGGAAATATAGGATCTTTTGTTAGAAACTTTCGGTATGGAATTTGTATAAAATACATACAACTGTCTTAAGGTAATGTACAAGAAATATAATATTTCGCAAGGAACTTTTCGTATGACATTTATACAAAATACATATAACTGACGGAAGGTAATGTGCTGGCCACATCAGATTTTTTCTTTTTAAAACGTTAATATTATTTTGAAATGATTAGTTCTTGGATAGTGACATTTATCTGTCAGTTACACAAGAATTAGTAAAATGTTTACAAATTTTAGGGCTACATATTTAATTGTTGTAAATAAACTAAATTTTGTCATAGAAGAAATAATATGCTATTATTACTAACATCTCGTATAGATTAATTAAAAGTTCCAACTTTAGAACTAGTATGTTTTGGAACTCGTGTTAGAATACATTGCATTCTGTAACTTATGTTTTAATGTGCTATTCTTTGACATTATTGATAAATCACTTAAATCAACACGAGTCACAAAAATGCTAAAATACACGCCAATGTGTACGAACTATGTTAACAGTTCCAAGTTATTCCCTGAACAGAGTTACGACATACATCTCATTATGAACAGATTCTATAATGTGAATGACAAAAAGAAACTACTTCAATTACGTATGTCGTCAAGAATCATACACTTTTTAGTCTTCTAAAACGACACAAATTCTGGTCATCGTTTGTTGATGAATAGTAAGTTAATTAATAGACAACGTATTGTTATAAAGTACAGCTATCATTATTTTAAAATATGAATGAAATTGGCGGGAGATACCGTGCTGGTTACATAAAATTGTAATATACCAAAATGAACCTCCTGACATGATTAGAAGGTGAAATATATTCCCTTCTGGTTGTGATAGAGTTCGTTCTTAATGAAGTGTGATTTATTGGGTGTCTGGGAAAGCATAATGAAAAAGGCAGTAAATTAGGTTGGGTAGAGAATAGATTTTTGCTTGGAATTAGGTGGGATGCTCTACGAATCGTATATTTAATTCATGTCACATTTGATCGAACACGCAATTCGGAGTTGTCACCCGAGCGGAAGGCGTGTTTACGAGCGTAGGGAGACCGCGCCGTAGGATATATAGCGCTTTAAGTGTTAAACTGCGTGCAAAGAACTTTCTCAAGTGTTTCTCCATGCACATCCTCCTGCCTTAAACACCCGTTACTTTGCATATTATCACACATATCACACGCATAACTCATTATCTCCAAAAGATTTTTTATTTCCGCTATACTCTAATAAGACGAGTGTAAGCGCAATAACAGATAAATAACTTTTTATAAACTCTTCTAAATTATAGTTTCGATAATCATATTTTAACTCTGTTTATCTGTTTAAGTTAAAAATGTCAAAATTCAGTTTAGAAATTCTTTTCGTATTATGATAGTCACCACATTTATTTGTTGATCTTAGTCTAGAAATTATTATGTATACGTGCGTGACTTTGAATGCCCTAGCCCAGGGATGGCGAACCTTTACGTATCAACGTGCCATTTTTCTAAAGAAATGTTTAATGAGGTCATAGACGTGCCTTCAAATAATTTTGACTTTGTGATTATTGGGAAAATAATAATAATAATAATAAATACTATCAACTCAAAACTCTTTATTTACTACAAAAAAGTAGGAACATTTTTCAATGTTTAAATTATACGCGTAATTTAAATTAAAGTAAAATTAGTGTGTCTTCTGTTGTTGCAGATTAGATGACAAATAACATATGTTAGGGTTGTAAAATGTTACTTTTAGCAGAATGCATGCTGAACTGGAGTCAGCTGTCAATCGGTTTCTAACCGAGTCTTTAATGTTATTCATCTCTGAAAATAATGACTCGCAGGCATAGGTTGATGAAAATATTGTTAAAATAGCATGAGCCAGCTTCTTCAAACAATTAAATGTGTCTGGTAACGCATTCCATGTTTCCAAAATTTTGTTATTAGCATTTTCACTTATATTACTTGTCGATCTTTCTGTTTCAATTAATTCCAACTCTTTCCTTGTTTCAATAAATTTTTGAATCCGTATTGAACTAGACTGGAAATCAATCAGCTGCATTTCAAATTCTTCAATTTCCAACCAATCGAATTGGGACAAATTCAGTTTATCAAATGACGTCACATCAGGGTACATAATAAACTTGAGTATTTCCGATAATTCTTTGAACTGAGAAAATCTCGCTCAAAATTCCTTGATTGAAGAATTAATCACATAAATAAATTCTTCAGTAACTTGGTCTTCGTCTGGTTTCTCATGTATTTCTAAATCGTTGACATATTTTTTCAAATTTGGAAAATACTTGATTTCGTGTGATAATATCGTGCCTGAAAATGTTTAGCCTCAAAAGCGCGAATGAGATCTATCATGACGATAATTGTTTTATTTATGCCCTGAAGCTTCATGTTTAACTTATTTAAATGTTGGCATATGTCTGTAAAAAACATCAATTTTGAAATCCACATAACATCCAACAACTGTGGGTGTTCTTCAACTTTGCTCTCATTTTGCAGAAACAGTCTGATTTCTTCCAAGCAATCAACAAATCTTTGAAGTACGTTCCCGCGACTCAACCAGCGAACATTATTGTAAGCCATTGTACACCGAATTGTACACCGAGTTGACTTCATCTAACAAAGCATCGAACTTTCGCTTGTTTAAAGTCTGCGACGAGATGAGGTTGACTATTTTTGTGACTACCGCCATTACATTATCAAGAGATGTTAAGCCACACATAGCACAAAAGGCTTGTTGGTGAATGATGCAGTGGAATTGAAGAACCGAATGCCCTACGTCTGTTTGAATTAAACTTATGAAACTATTTCTAATAATGAATTTTGTGATCAGTGACGTGCCCAAAATATTGTGTCGCGTGCCATTCATGGCACGCGTGCCATTAATTCGCCATCTCTGCCCTAGCCTATGCACCCCGTACCCCTAAGATAATTCTGTCCTGAAGATAGCATTTTTTTTTAAAGATAGTTAAAATAAAAGAGTCGTGGGGTAAAGATGTAAGAGTCGAGTTTAGATAGTTATGGGGTAAAGATGTAAGAGTCGAGATGATTTCGTCGCGTCGGGAAGACGTTAGTTGTCGGAATGTAGTGTTTTTGTTTTGGGGCGCGTGCTAAACGCTTGCCCGCTGGGTTACGGAATGTAACTTATTAGTAATGGCTTAGTTGTGTTAGTTATGTTTAGTTAGTTAATAATTATAATGTAATCATTTAGTTAAAAAGTTTAGTTATTAAATCATAAAGAGTGTCCATGTCCGTAAATGTCTTCATCAGTGTAAAGTTAAGTGTTAGTGTATGTGTGTTCTTCCTTCTCACGAACTTTCTTATCACGTCAGATAGAGATAAAAAATATACGTCAAAGTTCAAGAAACATGTAAGTAAATGGAATACACAAATTACATATTAACTAACGGTTCTCCCAAATCAACGGGAAATATTTTCTAAACTGTCATCGACTAAAAGTACACAGTTACAACTAGAGGTGGGGGCGGGCCGTGATTTTGTAGGGTCACGTTGGGTCACGATGTGACCCGCGTGATCGTGAATATAATTTAAATTTTGCGTCGTGATTGGCCGTGAGCGTAAGGCGCCAAAAAATGATCGTGCGTGATCAGGCGTGATTGAAATTTAATCGGGCGTGAGTACAAGTTTCCTTCTATGTTTTATTTAAAAAATTGTCAATTTCCATCTTTTACTTTACATTCTTGTTATTATTATTATGTCCAAATATGTCATCAACACTACCTTTTTACATAAAAATAGTGTCATTGTTGTACCCAAAATTGTATACACAGTTGCTCCGATTTCACTAAAGATATACAAATCTTTAAGCCCATTTGACACGATCATAATTTTGTTAACAAATTTGTTACCAAATTTATAATGATATTTGTGATGGAATAGCACAACCCATTTGTCCATATTCATTCGTTTCCAATGAAACTAATCTGTTACCTAAGTTATTACCAATTTGTTAACAAATTTGCTAACAACTTATGACTGTGTTGTGTTAAACAAGCTTAAATGTACATAGAAGCAATTACGTGACACGACCGTGACCCGCCGGGGCCGGGGGTGATCGGGCGTGAGTGCCAAAATAAAATCGTGAGCGTGAGTGATCGTGAATCAAACATAAAAAGTCGTGCGTGATTGGTCGTGATTACATTTTTAGTTCCCTGAGCGTGCGTGATCGTGAACAAAAAGTTACTCGCGCGCCCACCTCTAGTGACAAGTAGCGATAGTCTGACAGTCCTCACACTGGTGCGAATTTACCGCACAAACGTATAAGATATGTCGACGTTTTCAAAATCACAGCTTATGATAACACACGTATTTTCTATTTCAAGTTGTGCTTGAAATATATTTTAAACTGACAAAACGGTTCGTGTATATATGAAACGCCATTCTACACGTAATAAATCCCTCCCAGAAATATTTAACGGGAAATTCATCAGATGGCGCGGCCAGCGACACGGAACAGCTACTTGGATAGCCTATTACAGCAAATTTTTTTCAATAACAACGTAACAGAACCATTCAATGGCTACTTTGTAATTAAAAATACTACATTAACTGACTTGTCAGTCTCAAACGATGAATGAGAACATTAAAATGATTTAAAAAGTTTTTAAAAAAATGTTGGATAAAACGTTGTATTAGACTCGTGTAGAATGTATATTAGTCACGAAAGAAAAAGTTTAACCACGTAGCCCGCAGGGCGAGTGGCTAATTTTCTTTAGTGACTAATATACATTCTACACGAGTCTAATACAACGTTTTATCCAACACTTTTTTAAAAACTTAATATGATACATTCCACACTCATATAATAAATAACTATTAATTTATTATTAAAGAAATGTATGGATTCCTAAAGGTTCATTCACAAATGAAAATTAAGTTTTTGGGTTTTGTTTAGGTTTAAGTAAGTCATTCATAAATGGAAGTTTAAATTACTTGAAAATTAGTTTTGATTTGTACAAAAATCTGTGTAAATGCTTCAAAAACAAGATTAAAATATCGGTAGAGCAGTACTCAACAAGACACGTGTGCTCCGTGAAACTGTCATTCGCTTG
Organism: Harpalus rubripes; assembly: GCA_963082715.1. Lineage (NCBI taxonomy): Eukaryota > Metazoa > Arthropoda > Insecta > Coleoptera > Carabidae > Harpalus > Harpalus rubripes. Next base: position 3,786,852 of record OY720449.1, read on the forward strand.
GCATTATTGGTTATATTTCAGCAATTAAGTTATTACAGTCTTCTTGTTCTTCTCGCATTTGTTTAAAAAGCCGAATCCACCACGTGGATACTAAATAAAGATGGATGTATATATCTATATCATTTCAGACCCGTTGCCATTGGTGAAGTTTGTGACGTTAAACTAAATCATAAACCTAAAGTTTGGACCTTGCAATGTTTAGCTTTATGATTTGGATTTAGAGACCCTAAATTCTGAAGTGTGAATGGAGTCATTACATAATATGCGGCTAAAGTCTTTAAATCTAAAGTATAAACCATAAATCTATACCTAAATTTCATTTATGAATGCACCGTAAGGCCGAACTCTTCCTTCGATTAACAAGTGCAGGATCCATTGACGTATTATATAAATGGACGCAACGTAGGTACTGCTTTACTGTATAAGCATTGACGCACACCTTAGAAAAGGATAGAGCTAAGATATATAAGATGAAAAATAACATAGAGTGCTTAGGAATATTCATCTCATTCGTAATAAATGACAATGTAAAATATAGTTCATATTCGATTTAACATAAAATATTTCATTCGTATATTAAATTATTTGTAAAAATAATAAATATAGAAAAGTACTTTTGCTTTAGCTAATATTATTTATTGAAAACTATTTTTATATACATTTTAGGTATAGTCCGTCGATTGAAAATGATTTCTGCATCACAGAATGTTTAGATGGCTTGAAATTGTGTCTTCTAACTGCAATAAGCAGTCTATTCACAGTTCATCTTTCGGAAATCTACTCGAAAAACATTCATATAAGATATGACAGTTTAGTTTACGACGAATAAGAAAGACTTGTGAAATTTTGTCTTTTTGATAACAAACTGTTCCATTTGAACTGCATGATATTACCATTTTAAAAGAATTCTGTAATATAAATGAAATCACACTTATATGCATAGTATGAATGACAGAACATAACCTGAATTACCAGCAAACTACATTCAAATTATTTCTATTTCACATTAAATCAAAATTACTCACTTTGTATTGTAACTAACTCTTAGTTAGAGATATGAATATTATTTTTACTATTATTCTGAGGAAATATATTACACTTTTACTAGCTGTCGCTACTGTCAGACCAGCAAACAAAACAACAGACCGCAACAATGTTCTTGTTTGACGTTGCCCCGCTTATCCATCTTTCCTTTTCTAAGGTGAGCGTCAATTCCTCTCTCTCTACGTTGGGTTCATGTCAATGGCAGGATCTAAGTTCTAACCTCAAATACAGTTTATTTTTAACTAAAATTAAGGAAATTTTTAATTTTATTATTAATAGATATCACAGGTCGGAAACACGTTAATCTCACGCAACTATCTGCACCGGCTACTTAAAATTGAGGTGGATTGAAATATTCCTCTAAGATTTTCAAGTTTACAATACTCTCATACAAATTGCTTGTAATATTTCGACGTCAGACCGAGAAACAAGTTAATGACCGAGAAGTTTTCCTTACAAACTATCCTAGCATAGTGAATGTTTATTTATGATAGAAGAGCGCAACACCATACCCGTTAGTTACAGTCACTCCCTGTACGGCAAGGCTACGGTTTCATCTTGAGCATGAGCGAGGCTGAAACGCTGAAAGTTAAATCCGCGAGGCCGCTGAAAGACCATCATTCTTTGCGGCGACTTGCGCTAATCTATGTGCATTTGAGAATTGGAGATGCAATGTGTTTGGTGAATACAAATGTATATTTTATTTATTTTTTTGTGTTTATTTGCGACCCGGGATGCCTTATATAGGATTATAGTGAAGCTGCGGGATGCTTCCTCCAAATCCAGAGGGAATGGTGATGGATGGGATAGGACATGGATAGAAAAATCAATGCTGCTGGAAAATTTGTAAGATGTCTTCAGCCACTAGCAAAAGCCACATTTCCATAACTGCCTTCGATAAAAACGACACGGCTTCCCCAATACACCGATTATTTTAGCAATGCGCAAACACATACAATAATCGTCAGATTCTTAACTTTAGTTTTGTTTTTCTCTCCTTCGGCCATTAGGAAATAAATAAATATACTCATAATACCCTGGATATCTGCTCAATGTTGAATATAGAAATTCGCTTATCATAAATTTTAGTAAAAGCGATACTTTGTACATACAGTCAAAAATTACGCTCTTGATAAGGGAGGTATAGGGATCGTGATAAAAATCCCATATCAAGATTTTGGTAAATGACCACGTTTTAAGGTCCCTAGAATCCAATTTTAACAATCTCACGATGATGTCTGTGTGTATGTGTGTATGTATGTGTATGTATGTATGTGTGTGGTTCCTGTTTACGCTCTAACTCAAATACTATCATTCAAAGAATTATGAAACCTTGTATTTATACCGTATTCTAACATGGAAAGAAGCCATTAGATTTAGGTGTAAATCAGATAACCGGAAATGGCACTTTACTTCAAGCTCAAAATAGTTTTTTCCGAAAAATGCCTTTAAATGTTATTTTTTCGAGATTTATGTTAAATTTTTTATTGGTTTGCATTAATACTTTTTCTATACATTTTATGGATAAATTTATAAAATTATCTATAATTTAAATCACAGAGCCTGCGCTTTAAACAAACACAACTACTTGATTAGACAGTTCATATCTCAAATGTATGTAACTCACAGATAAATGTCACTGTCAAAGAACTAATCATTTTAAATTAATAATATTAACGTTTTAAAAAGAAATTAATAAATAGAACCATAGTTATATGGAATGGATTTTAATACAGTTTCTAGTATAACTAAATATGTAAGTATGTATATTTAAATTAATGAAAATTAAATAGCGGGAGGTGTTGTGTTGGCCACATCAGATTTTTAATGTATAATTTTTTCTGACCAACACTAAATTAAACTGTTGGTGTTATTTTTAATATTAAAAATTGTGCAAAGCATTCCATAGTGACTAAATGTCATAGCGCCAAAATTTCATAGCGTCTAAATTTCACGGGGATAGAATATAATTTATTAATCCAAAAATGAGGATTAGCTTAAACTTTTTTGTGAATCGTTAATTTTTAATAATCTAAATACATACCTACCTACATATTTATTTATGCTGGAAACTGTTTTGATTTCCTTTCCTATTGTTCTATTGACTTTTTTCTTTTTAAAACGTTACTATTATTGATTTGAAATAATTAGTTCTTTGACAGTAATATTTATCTGTCGGTTACATACATTTGATTTGAATAACTGCGTAACCAAGGAGTTTTGTTTGTTTACACTGTTTACAGCATAGGCTCCGGGATTTAAATTATAGATAATTTTATAAATTTATCCATACAATGTTTAGAAAAAAGTATTAATGCAAATCTGTAGAAAATTTAATAATCTTTAATTTTTATAATAGCATTAATCTCGAAAAAATAACATTTAAAGGTATTTTACGAAAAAAAAAACTATTTTGAGCTTCTACTAAAGTGCCATTTCCGGTTATCCGATTTACACTAAAATATAATGGGCTCTTTCCATAATAGAAAAAGATCGAAATACAAGGTTTCAAAATTTTATGAATGATAGTATTTGAGTTAGAGTGGAGGATCCACACATACATACATACACAAACACACGCACACACACACACACACACACACACACACACACACACACAACCAAGGTTTATTTGGCCTCTAGCGTGGTTTACACGTCGGGTAACCTTGTAAACTGAGTCTCCCTCCTTGTTGCTTAAACTCGGCCTCTAGCGTGGTTGACACGTCGGGTAACCGTGTTTAAGACAGTAATATCCCCCTTGCTCCTGAAGATGCCCCATATGACTGCAGGCGAAACGTTGAGCTCTGACTCAAAATATGACACAGTCCATTCCCGGAAAACGAATATTTCTCATGACTCAGACTGTGGAAGCTTACGCAATTAATTATTATTGTGCCGAAAGGCTTAATGCAGCGACAATTACCGCCGCCTTCTGCGGTTAAACGCAGCATAGCGAAATGAACAAACCTATTACGAAATAATATTGTATAATAATTAATCGTAATTATTAAATTATTGTCAAATATACAAAGTAGGCAGATATGGTTATATTTTAATGTCGAGTGATATTCTTAGAAAATTATAATTACCCGATGTGCATAAAAAAATAATATAAATTTATCATATGGGACATAAATAGATTTTTTCAAAGAAAATTATATGCAATAAATGTATGTCTTTAATAATTGAAAGTTATTTCTAAATAATTTATGTACATATTACATGTGGAATCTAAAAGAAACCCTGGCAAAATAAATATCAATACTTCAACTACATGCATGAAAATGGATAGGGGTTAAAATCGACAGGTACTTAGTAAATTATTTATTTAGCGTTCTTTACCCAAATACTGCGCAGTCGTCAATCGATCAGATATGAGAAAAAAGTTTCAACTGTCTTTTTTCCTTCTTTCCTTGGAGTAAATTGTAAACCTTTGATTGATTACCAAGCTTAGTTATTTTTCTTGTCATTAATACAATTTCCTCCAAAAACAACGTTTTTGAATAATTAATTCGCAGAACTTTCATAATTAACATTAATTAGTTTTCGATATGACACCAAGGATTAAAAATGTTCCTATATATAAGTGTTATAAATTGTTCAGCATATTGCTAAAGGTCACATTTTCAGAGCGACGAATAAGTTATACAACATATCTTATAATTTTGTCTTTTGTCATTACAAACTTAAATCTAGAAAAACTAAAATTCTAATTAAATTTTGTAAAAAAAAAACACTACACAACAGTTAGCAGTGTGAAATTAAATTAGGTATATCCTTTTTGCGTGACTATTAATATTAAGGTATGGTCCTAAATTTTTGAGAAAATTTTTAGATGTTTTGTATTTATGTTGCTGGAAACATAATATCACAATTAACTTGTTTTCATTATGGCAGTTTAGTTTTTTAGAATTTGATGCATCAAAATATCATATAAGCTAGAAATTCGTAAAAGGAATTTACAATCTTGTTGGGCGAATGCCTAAGTGTGATATTGTTCCAGTTTATCGCGAGCACAATATCTTTGTGGCAACAATTTATCGGACAATAAAAGATTGTGAAGAAGCTATACCCTGTGTTAATTTGCCCAAAAGTGGTCGACCAAAAATTTTGAGCCTCATGAGAGAACAAAGATTAATTGCAGCCGTTAAGGACAAAGTTGGAGTGTCACAACGAACTGTAGCCAGAAGATTCAATGTTTCGAAGACCACTGGTTTTAGAACACTTTCTCGAAATGACGTGGTGTTTCGAAAAAGAATAAAGGCACCAAAATAAACTTATTGTAATGGATAACGAAAAATATTTTATTCTGTCCCATTCAGAGATGAAAGGAAACGATGGTTTTTATACTAATGGTATGGAAAACATACCAGACAATGTCAAGTTCAAAGATAAATCTAAATTTGAGGATAAATTTTTAGTATGGTGTGCCATGTCTGAAGCCGGATATATCTCGCAGCCGTACATTGGTCGTGTTCGAGGAGAAGCCTTAACTGCACAACTTTATATTTAAAGATGCCTCTCTAAATTGCTTCGATTTTTAAATACACATCACATCGATGTACCGCAAACTCGACTAATAGAAGAATTTTTTGTCAATATTGACCAGAAAAGTGTACGACAAGAGATGGGAAGCTGCAAATGAAGAACAATTACGACGTCGCATTTACCAAAAGATTCGAGAAATCGATCTTGATGTTGGCCAGAGGATGATGGGGCAAGTTAGAAGAAAATGAAGGGCCATTGAAGATAATGGTCCATTATCAATAATTTAAATGTTAAATATTAATTTTTATACTTATTATTAATTGTTGTAATAATTTAATTAGTAAAAAAAGTTTTTTTTTCTCAAAACTTTAGGGTCATACGTTATTATGGATTCCAATTTTTTTCCAGGTTGCCACTGGGATTAAAGACGGATTTATAGTAATAGAATCCACATCCACCCTTCCGAAAAATAAATTGCTAATACCCACAAGTCTGTATATATATATATATATATATATATATATATATATATATATATATATATATATATATATATATATATATATATATATATATGTATATACCAATTTTTTAATTACGTCACATAAAATTAATAGGGTATACACTCACCTTTGGGTGAATATACTTTTTATACTTTTGAATAATGACGCTCTGATTCTAAATTTTAAAATTGCAATTAATATCTTTTCATGAAATATTGCTTTGTTTTGGCATTAATTGAATTATTTACGTGGAAATAATATTTTCAAACTCAATTTATTTTTCGTACACATTAACTTCAGTCTACATGACAAGATATCAGGTAGAAACAACAATTAAAAATAATCTGGTAATTAGTAGAGGAAAATGTATGTATGTATGTATGTATGTATGTACAACGACTAGATACATTAATAATTCATCTCTTGATTATTTCACAAAATCAATTGCAGACAGAAAATTAATTACCTATCTCATTTGTGTGCATAACTACATTATGATAATATCTGAATTAGAACATGTGTAAGTGATTCGTCATCTTTAGTAAATTAATCAACGTTCAATCTCCGGAATGAGGTGTATTTACAATATTCTTCACACGGATTTCGCTATGCAAATGACGATGACAAATGTAGTTCTGTTGGAGAAAATAAAACTCGTCTGAAGTAGGTCAGCGGATCGGTGATCGATCGGGTCACGCGGGTCATTAGGGGAAGTTTCGAACCGAGAGCAAACATCAATGTGTGCAGGTTCACGGCCGCTCATACGCCAATTGGAGACACGGACAAAATGAACAAACAAGAACAAAAAATAGACAAAAGGAGGATTTTTTACTCGAATAATTGGGTTGTAACAAAGAAGGGTTGTTAAATATTTTGGTTTGACAAAATTATTTGTTACTGTTGACCGTTTAAGTCCCGACATTTATAACTGTTGTTAAATGTCTGTTAACTTTTAATTAGGGTTGGTCTCTTACAAAAGTTATTCCAAGTAAAAGAATACATAAAAATTGATATTCTAAATTTAAATAAATTAAAATTAAAATAATTTTTTTGTAAATATTATCTAAAAATAAAAATCTGTTGTGGCCAGCACGTTACCTTCCGTCAGTTCTATGTATTTTGAACAAATTCCGTACAGAAAGTTTCTAGTAAAAGATCTTTTCATAATACCATACTGTTAAATGTGCTTTAACAGTGCTGTATGCTCAACCGATATATGCATCAAAACAGCCACGGCCGTTATTTTTTATAACAGTACAATTATTAATAATCATGTGTTCCAAAAAAAATCGCAGCGTCATGAAATTGTCATGAAGAGCTGTCACTTGTCAACATGCCATAGAAAATAGAATTTTAAGAAGTTATTATGAAAAATACTGAACGTCACACGGCTGATATACAAATAACAGACACGGTTGATTATAAAATCTCGGCTATCGCCTCGATTTTACAACATTCAACCTCATCTGTTATTTGCTACATATCAGCCTTATGACGTTAATAACTATATATTTCCAGTAAAATTATAAGACAAACAACCTATGTCAATTGCACTTGACACTCACATCTACTAACATCTGTCAAACAGAATTTTCGTAATACAGTACAGTAGCTGTTTCCATTGCTGACTACTTTATAGAATTTAATTTCTTATTGATTTTTTAACTCTATATCAATTTAATATGAAGTATAAAATGCAGTCAAATCGTATAGAGAAAAACATATTCTTTAATATTTATAATAACATTAATTGTGAAAAAAATGTTTTTTATCATAGTTTTTTCAAGAAAAACTGTTAAAATATTCAAATGAGAGTACTTCCGGTTGTTCAATTGTAACCAAAATCTAATCAGCTCTTCATATAGATCTAACGAAGAGTAATACGAAATAATTGTAATTTTTGAAATTGTAGTATTAGAGTTTGTTACACATACACACACGCGCACGCACGCACACACACACGCACGCACACACACACACACACACACACACACACACACACGAACCACACACACTTGCTCACACACACACACACACACACACACACACACACACACACACATAGTAAAATCGTATTCTAGGGATCCTAAAACGTGTGCCTATTGATTAAAAACTCATCATCGATTTTTTTGACCAAAGACAATACCTTCCATACCTAAAGGTGACGGAAGGTAAAAAATAAGTATATTTATACCCAGTCAAATTAGATCAATAGACCTTTTCAATTTAACGGCTATCTCTTTCTACCACTGCAAATAGTAAGTAAAAAGGCATCAACAATTGCCTGTTGGGCTGTCAAACGAAACGTCAAAAATATTGGTCATTAAAATACCTGCATTATCGGTGACAATTTGCATTGTTAGACATTTTACCTCCAATAAAAGCTTTTGTAACTTTTTCTGAGAAGTCTTTTAAATTAAATTGTTCTTATTATGCGCAGATCCTTTTTGCGCATATCTTCTGTCTCTATAAATTGAAAAGGTCTATTGAAGCTGATAGAGAAAAAAATATCGGAGTTTTGAAACTTGGCACAAATATTCCTTGATGTCCATTGTAGAATACAACATAGTAAAAATCCCCGTGGGTGGTGGGTGAGCGGGGTGTGGGGGACCCGTTTGAAGGTATTCTTTTCACGATTTTTGATAAAATCTCTGAAACTATAGGTTTTAGCGAAAAATACTTAATACACAAAATAAAAGTAGATAAAATTTCCTACAAAAATAGTCTAAATCATTTTTTAGTTTATATACCGGGTGTAATACGTAAAGCGGGCCATTGGCGTTTAACATGGGAAAATAGTTTTCCCTTGCGCAAAAGTAGCCTATCAATTTTAGACAATAATGCTGTAAATACATATTTTAGAGAATAAATTTCTGCATCTAAAGCCCACTTTTACAATTGATGAATAAACTATTGTATAGCTATCGGAGGTATAACTTTATTCTAGTAATTATACCTTCGATAAACAAGACTGTCTTTTACAATGCATTTTTATCTATCGGATACTTATACCACTTTAGATTGGTACTGACTCAATAAAATTATCTTCTTGTTAGACTTTTTTTCTTCAATATTATTATTATTTCTACCTTCTCGTGGCTGCGTGCCTGAGTGTCTGGTCGCGAATCTGGGGAACCGGGTTCGATCCCGACCGACGCCAAATATTTCAAATTTTAAATGGCACAAAATTGACCCATGTGGTGCACTCTCCACGCCAGCAATGAGTGCCCGTGAGGTGACGTCTGGTAAACGCCCACACGGTACAAATATATCATCATCATTACCGATATCTGCATACAAAGCGGAATGGCACACCCAGAAATGGGTAATATGCCGTGATGATATATTTATTTATTTATTTTATTTCTAATTTGCATTTTTCACGATGTTAGATGATGTAAATGATATTATTGATTCTGACAGTGATGATGAAATTCTTGATTGACATCTGTCAAACGTATGAATAACAACACATCGTTTGTGTTTATTGTGGTATCCATAAGAACAAGGGCTAAAGTTATTCGAGGTTTATACGATATACGACCGATTTCCATGGGACAAGAAATACTGGTGTTTATTCTATCTGAGGTTTATCCGAGGTTTGTAAAATACAATTTTCAATTTTATACCTGGTATTGCGTTATACGAGATTTATCTAATGATTGTAAAAGTGGCCCTAAGTCAGTAATCATATTTTATTTATTACTCTTAACCAGAAGCCGGTGCCAGATAGTTTTTCTGTTGCTAAGTTAATTGTATCTCAACTTGGAGAGGTAACGGGGGTAGGTACCGATCAAGGCCAGCTGAGAAAAAATTATCGAAAAATTTCCGACCTGATTCGAACCCACGATCTCTGAGTCCAGAGGCTAGCACTACGAATATACCACTATGCTATCCCGCCGTTAACCCTACATGTATAACCGTTCTATCATTAGCGTATTCACAATTTTCTATTTTGCATACAACAATTCCAATAACATGAGAACAAAAAAAGAATTATTGTAAAATATACAATTTTATTAGAACAAAAGGTTTATTCATATCGGAAACAAAAGCTCAATAAATTTAATAAAAATAAATTAAAAACCGGGTGACACTTTCATATAGAATGAAAATACGTTTTTTATACATGTTCAAGAAACGAATAAAACACGAACTAAAAAATAGTTGTATGCATATTTTAAAACCCAAGGGACGTAAAATAAATCGCAAATATGTTTGGCATAAAGTGCGCTGTACAATTATTTGTAGTCACGAAATACAAAAAGAAATATAGAACTAGAACATTCTTAACTGTATGAATAAGATGTACACATTACTTTTAAGATATCCAACGCGTAAAATTAAATCCTTTGTCAGTTGGAGAAACTAGCGAACTGCAACGTAAGCTAATGAAACGGACTTTTCTTATTTTTCAAAATATTTTCTAATTTCCTTTGAGCTTGTTTTAATTAGAAAACTTAATTAATTTACTGCATAGCAGGTTATTACTATGTGGAAAAAGAAACAGAGTAAACTAATGTGGACGCTGTACCCAATAAAAACCAATGCGAGTTAAATATATTTAATTTACATAGAAATAAATGTCTTTACTTATAAAAATATACATATTTGTATGCAAATATTACAGACTTTTTCTATAAGACATTATAATTTTTATTGTTAATATTTGTATTGCTGAATATTGCAACTATAATAACAATATTAACTAATATATATACAGAGTGAAAATGAAATAGAGTGCAACAATATTTCTTTATATTTTTGACCTCTCGCTAAGAGAGGTATTGAATTCATGCTAAAAATCGCATATCCAGATTGTAGTGAATAAGCACATTTTAAGGTCCCTAGAATTCGATTATAACATTTTTACGATGATGTCCGTGTGTGTGTGAATGTGTGTTAATGTGTGTGAATGTGTGTGTGTGTGTGTGTGTGTGTGTGTGTGTGTGTGTGTTTGTGTGTGTGTGTGTGTGTGTGTGTGTGTGTGTGTGTGTGTGTGTGTGTGTGTGTGTGGTGTTTATGTGTGGATGTGTGTGTGTGTGTGTGTGTGTGTGTGTGTGTGTGTGTGTGTGTGTGTGCGCGCGTGCGTGTGTGTGTGTGTGTGTGTGTGTGTGTGTGTGTGGTGTTTATGTGTGTGTGTGGTGTTTATGTGTGTGTGTGTGTGTGTGTGTGTGTGTGTGTGTGTGTGTGTGTGTGTGTGTGTGTGTGTGTGTGGTGTTTATGTGTAGATTTTATGTGTGTGTGTGTGTGTGTGTGTGTTTGTGTGTGTGTGTGTGTTTGTGTGTGTGTTTGTGTGTGTGTTTATGTGTGGATGTGTGTGGATGTTGGATCCACGATTTCTCAAATACTATATAAGACTTAAGACATTTTTAACTATGGATTCCTCAATCTAACAATAATGGGAAGAGTTGATTTAGTTTTGGTTACAATTGGACAACCGGAAGCAGTAGTTACAAGAAAAAAATCATCTAAATATTATTTATCTAAAATTTATGTAAATACTTATATTAAAGAACATTAAATTCTTTATTCGATAAATATAAATTCATTATTATATCTTCTATAGATTTAGAGATAAAGAAATGCTTATAAAATAATTTGATTTAATAAATCTCAGATCAAACTACTTCAAGGCAAGAAATTCAAATGTTTGTAATTCACACATAAATGCCACTGTCACAAATATTTGCATGTCACTGTCAATAAATATTTGTACATCATTATGAATATAAAAAAAGTCAACAACGTAAAAGAATATACGTGAAAATGAATATAAAGGAATTTGCGAAAAAATGACAAATATAAAGAAAAAGAAAAAAATATCTGGCGAGAGCTTATGTGGTGGCCACTTCAGATTTTTTATCTGAATATCCATTGAATATGAAGTATAAAATGTAATCAAATCGTATAGAGAATAAAATATTTTTTAATATTTATAATAACATTAAATGTGAAAAAATGATATTAAACAGCGTTTCTTCAAGAAAAACTGTTAAAATCTTCAAATAATACCTTCTTTACCTAAAGGTATGACGGAAGGTAAAAATGGATTATTTTCAAACAAGAAACTCGGAGTAGGCTTTGAACAAAGAAGCATATGTCAATTTAAAAATATTTAATTAAATGTCAACTTGACAAGAGATATTGTCAAAAATGTTATCCAAAGAAATCAAATCTGTTCTTCTTGAATCCTCTTCTAGAAATGGAAACAAATTATAAAACGGCGAATGTCAATATACTGTATCCTTCTTTATTATTTTTTAAGATCAATTTTGACAACTTGACTTTTGAATTAAATAATGATCAGATACACGTTTCACTATTCATAGCCTACTCCGAGTTAGGAATTTTTTTAACACACTGTATTAGAACTATTTGTTTCTTGTCTAGGTATGACTGATGTATTTCCCAAATATTGTGCCCTTTATTAACGATTTTAATAAGCTAATTTACCAATAGTGTAGTAGTATCGATTGATAAAATCGTATTCTAGTTTACACACATGTACGTTGTAAGGTATATTAGTATGTACTATTACTCTCTGTCATTAATATACTTAGCATAGTGAAGCTGTTTTATTAGTTTGAAGATTTAGGAAAACTAACAAAATCTAGTTGCATAAAGGTTTAGAGTTCTCTTCGAAAATTACGGGATTGCAAAGGGTTAAACCAGCATGTCACCGGATTGAAGAACTAATTCTACCCCTAGTTAAACAAGTTAGACGCCAGTGTTCAAGAATCAATTTAAGCGTGTCACGAACTCAAACTACGCTAAAAACCGTTGTGACCGTCGTGCTGGCGAGATCGAAGAAAATTAGTCATTCCGAACAAAGCATCAACAAGTGACCCATTCTCGCCAGCAGCCGCTGCAAGGGAAACCTTCATTTCATCCCCCGCCAGGGGATGCAACAGTCGGGTGCGAAACGACCAAACCACAACAATACACACCAATTGATTTCATAAATGATTTATATGATGTTTAAGAATCATGCCATGACAAAATTATTAGTGATTAAATATGTATTCAAGTATAAAATGATACAACTATTGGTACTGTTCTGTAACTTTGCGCTGTAAGACTGTAACTCTATAGACTCTGTAAGCTATAGAGCTCTGTAAGACGACAGCTTACAGAGTAGTAAAATTATCTATTCTGTAACTCCCTCTATAACAAGTCTCGCTACAGAGTTATTCTTATAGAATGCCTAACTTCATTCCTGTCTAGCTGTCAAATATGCTACAGTATATTTGACAGTAATTTTGTAGGCATTCTAAAAAATATGAAATAGAAACGATTGTTATATAAATAATACACTATAAAATGGTAGGCATGTTGGTTCAAAGATACATATTCCATAATATATTTATGTAGTTGAATAAGCAATAGATTCCATCACGACTGTTTCTTTATTATTAATTTCTATAAATACGTCAGATTTATACATATGTAATATATAGGTTTATGATTAAATGAAATATATAATTATTGAATCAAAATACGTTATGTTTTGATATTTGCAGGACTGCAGGTAATCAATTTGTCATTGTTGTAATCAATGCTTGTCATTGTTAATAATTTTTTTATCTTCTGTGTTTGAATATTTCTAATCTGTTCTCCTGTGGTACACTGATCTGAATGGATTTTGATGTCTGGAAAAATCTTCTCTATTTTCACACTAAAATATTTTTTTAAACATAAATTTCTATAAGAATTGGTAGGATCTATAATTACCTTCTATGTTTTTCATTTAATAATAGATATAATAAAAATTGTTAACTTTTGCTTTTAATTTCCATATTTGTTTAAATTTTTTATATAAAATATATATTTGACGTTTAAAATATATTTTTGACGTTTCAATATGCTCTGTAAATACTTTACAGTCAAGATTTTGGCGTTGTACGATTTATAGAAATTTCTATAACTCTGTAGCGTTTACAGTACTGTAACTTGGTTACAGAATAGCAATTTGCTTACATTCTGTAATGTTGGTTACTTACAGAGTCTATAGAGCTTATAGAACGGTACAGAATAGCACCATATATCTCATCATGGACATAGTCGTGCGCAGAACTTTACTTTTGTGGGTGCCAAAATGAATATGTATAATTATTATAAATAAAGTAATACATGTAAAGAAGTCATTTATTTTACCATTATTACTTCAAAAAATATCGAGAAAAAATAATAAATAAAATATATATTATAGGAACATGAACAAAATAATAATATAAAAACTTAATATTTTCAATATTACGAGGGCTGTTCTCTTTCCGCTTAGCCTAATAAACAAATACACAATTTATTTGCAAGACACGTTTAATAATTTTTCAAGGCATTCCCCTCCACAATCAATACATTTTTGCATCCGTGAAAACCAATCAGCAAAGCATTTTCTTCAATCTTCCCGCGTTTGTTTCTTTATTTCATTTTTAAATGAGTCAACAGCTTCTTCGGCCGATGTAAAAAGTAAACCCCGTAACTTATCCTTTACACGTGGAAATAAAAAGAAATCATTGGGTGCCAGGTCTAAACTATTTTTGGGCATTCAAATAATTAGTCGTTCGAGCAGCAGTGTGCGGCCGAGCGTTGTCTTGATGCAAGATAATCCTTCCCCGTTGACGCTTTTCGCGAACGTTTTGGAGAACTTGAGGCAAACAAACAGAAGTGACCATTCAATATTAACAGTAAGACGATCCTCCAATGATACAGTTTAAACATGTCCAATAATTCCAAAAAATGTGGCGGCCATCTTTTTGTTTCCGCTTTTTTCGCGAATAACTTTTGTTGGAGCCGATTCATTCTCGAAGACGCAAACTACGGACTATTGCTTTTTTTCAAGATCATAGAAGTATACCTATTAGGTCGATTCTGTTCACATCTGTAAATCTTACAGATCTGTAAATTTGTAAATAATGAACAAAATCGCAATGAAACCTGCAGTCTTATATATAATGTTATATTAATCAACAAAAATAGATGCGTTTTTGTCAGGTTTTTACAGATTTACAGATCTGTAAGACTTACAGATGAGAACAGAATCGACCCATAAGTTTCGTCACCTCTAATTACGTTGTACACCAAATGAAACGATCCATTATCAAAGCAATCTAATTTAGATCTACACCATCTCAAACGGTTGTCTTTTTGACTGGAGTCAAATTGTGGGGAATCCAACCAGAACAAAGCTTACGTACCATCAATTGTTGGTCTAAAATGGATTCTATTGCTTTCACACCAATCTTTAAAGTTGCTTGAATATTCTTAACAGTAACATGCCGGTCCTCTTTAATCATGTTCTGAACAAGACCAATATTCGTAAATATTTTATACAATAAACATAAAACAAACCTTGCTATGTTTCAATGAGTAACCATTTTGTCATTTTGTCCGCTGTCAGCGCTGACTATTTTTGTGCACACTGCCTATAGGTCATATAACATTTTTTGATCATAATGACCCCCGGAATATATGGTATAAATTTGTCGATCGAATCGCGAAAGAATTAAATAATTCGTGAAAGGTGAAATCGTGAAATAATGAATTTTAATGAAAAATGTATTATATAGAACAAAAAATATACAATGACAGCAAATAGCTGTGGAATTGAAAATACGATGAAGGAAATTTGGAAATACAGTGAACAAAGATTTTTCGTGTTTGTATAATTTGTGTTTGTATGTGTTTATACTTCCTGTGTTTATTATGATGTGCGGGCAGAGATGAAAATGACTACTAATCCGGGTCTGAAAGCTGCATCGATTCTGGAATGCGAACCAGTAGCATTACCGAAAACGAAATGTAAACGGAAGTGTGTAGAAGCAACTCGCTTAGTGTTTACTTACACGTATCACTGTTTAAAGAGACACTGTTTGAGTTTGTATACAAAACAATCAAAACATAATTCTGGGCAGACTGTAGATTACTCTATGAGCATATTTACTCTATGTTAGCAATTATTGCAAGTATTACGTAGTGAAACTGATATCTGTTCGTGCTCTCCTGGCTGTTTTGTTAGTTAATAAATGCCAGTACTACAATTCGAAACATTTCAACAAATCCTCTTAATTAATTATCTTCACTTCGTATTTCAATTTTCTACCCATTACATTAATTGTATTTGTAATTCTGTTTCGCACGACAATCATTTGCTTGCAATATACATATATCATTAACAACGACAATATACTGTAACATGGGACGCCCGCCGTCGCCGCCACTGTAAGCGAGTGTCTATTTATAGCGGTGACATAATCGCGCTAGTAACCGGCCGATGTAAACAGACTGGTCGCGACGTGTTTAATTACTTCCGGTCGCCTGAACCTTTTGTGTTCATTGTTATTATGTGTTCGAATATTCTAGACTGTTCTAGAAAATAATGGCAGCTGTATATAAGGGACGTAGCTATGCTCGAGAGACTGTTAGTTCAGTTGAGTCCCTGGTCACACAACATTAGTTGTGTGATCGGGGTTTTACTTACACAGTTAGTTACATACAGTCACACAGTCAGTGACATACAGAGTCATAGAGACACATGGAGTGTTAGAGAGTAAAGTGTTAGTGAAAAGCACATCAGTATCGTAGTGAGCGTATGCAGTTGGTGTCGAGTAGGTACTCGAGAATTTACTGGTATATTGGGATAGCTGTGGATGTAAATACTCGGTAGTGTTGACGAGTATTGGGAAGCTATAGTGTGCAAGAACAGTAACGGCGAGTTGGAAAGTTACTGGTATACCGGGATAGCTGTTAAAGAGAATACTCGGTAGTGTTGAAGAGTATTGGGAAGCTAGGTATATGGGGACAGTAACGGCAAGTGGAAGCTAATACTCGGCATTGGTGTTGAAGAATTGTGGTATACGGAAATTTGGTGATACGGAGGCTGTGAAAGAGAGAGAGTTACATAAATAGACAGATAGTGAGGTGAAAGGTGTGACTTCTGTCCGTGCAGTTGAATATACAGACGCTGTTGAGTCAGCCTGGCATTCTGAAAATCTTTATTCAAGCACCGGAGTCGGACAAGGTTCAGTTTTAGCTCCCATTCTCTTTATGTTATATTTAAAAGGTTTTAATGTACACAATGATTGTCATATAACTCTTTTTGCAAACGATGCATCAGTAACTATATCCAGTAAATGTGATGGGGATCTTGTTGATATTTGCAACGAAACCATGAATCAATCTTCATGATAATCCTGTCAAAAGAGTACTCCGAACAAAATTTCTAGGGTTACATATGGATGAAAATTTTATATGGAAGCCTCATTGTTCTCACGTTATCTCTTTGCTGAACAGAGCGTGTTTCCATGTGAGACATTTAATTAATATTTTAAATAAAGGACAGCTACTGATGTTACAGATCCAAATTTAGCATGCTAAAAAGTCATCATCGAATTTTTTGACCAAAGACAATACCTTTCTTACATAAAGGTGACGGAAGGTAAAAACAAACTTTGAATATAGAACTTCAGTTGTCAATGAATTGATAAAATAATAGTAACATAATGGAAATAGTAACTGGCAAATTTGAATGAAATATGAGTTTTCAGAGTAGTTGCATGGTTTCCCGCGCAATTTTAATAATTCAAAATGAAATTGTAAGAAGTTTACAAAGTGTAAAAAGTTGTAGAAATTAGTTCTGTAGCATTGAGCATCAGTAACTCGCCATTGCTATTTGATACGCTCTTTAAAGATATCGACAATTTCTTCTTACGTATTGGGAGGTGTCAATTTTCACTTTTGCCAAGTAAGTTCAACGATAAATATTATATGTGTTTAAAAACGAGTTTTGACTTACTCAAGCGAAACACACATTTCGAGGATAAATAATAAATGAGTATTGAGTATCGATTCCGCCATATTTGTGTCCAAGAAACTTTGCAAACGGAAAACATCGCTCTGACTATTCCTTGCTCCATAAAAAGTTCAACGCATCGTATTCGCATGCTACCGATACATTTCGCAAATTGCATCTTTCGACAGCCTGGCCTGTTTTACTGCCTCCTTAAGCGCATATTTACATAAACTAAAACTTTCTGCTTTCGTTTTAGGTCACCAGCCTCAATTTCACATAGATAACATCTAAATAGTAAGAATAATGATATATTTTATTGCTTTTTTCATTTACTTTTATACAGGTTGTCTCACAACTCGCGCCCCAGACGAAACTGACACTTGCCGACGACAATAGGTTGCCAACAAATAGAAGAAAGTAATTTGCGGCTGCTTGCATTACGGAGTTACAAGACTTTTTAATCCACCAATCCCGGAAGGATATCTTGAGGTGTGATGATATTATTACAAAATAAAACTGGTTGTTAGGTTTTAAAAATACTACTGGTGAGTTACAAAATTTGTTTGACTTACTGTAATTTTGACAGTTTAGAGTTGACTTTTCACTATCAACAAATTTAGGTTAGCGAAGGTGTCAACCGAGATCATCATTTATATCCTACAGTGCAACGTGTTGTAGCACCTGTGTAAAATGTGTTAAACGAAAATATTATTGTCATTTGAATTTCCGAATAGACTCGTGCTGCCTCTCTGGCGTTGCATCCACATTCTCCGAAAATTATAATAATTTCTAAGTAATCAGAATTTGCCTTTTTTTATTCACCTTGTCAAATTAAATTTGACACCGACATTTTTCGAAAACTACAGTCGCCCACACATTTTAAAGAAGATTTGATTTGTATAAAACCATAGTAACGTAAAATTACGGCAAACACACGTTAAAGGTGTAGGTCTCTGATTGGTCAATTTTAAGACGTCTTTTCTCGAATATCTTTTAAGTTAGATTTTTTTTTCTTCGAAATTACACATCCGAGTGCAGTCTCGTGTTTCCTCATTTGCTCTGGGGCGCGAGTTTTGAGACAGCCTGTATAGATTAGACAATTTTATAATTTAAATATCAACAAGTAGATAAAAATATTGAAGTATTATTATAAATTGGTTTCCTTCAAAGAATATCGAATTTCAGGAAAATGATAACATCGTCGTCTTGTTTGCGGTTATTATTAAATAAAAATTAGCCTAAATCCATTTTCAATAGGGTCGTTTGGGGTTAAATGTTAGCATTAATTCAAAAACTCGTCGTACCGCTTTTATTCTTAGAAAATCGAAGTCTCGGTTACACTTATACTTTCATCGGGGTCCAATTTATTTGCACATTAAAAAAGACTTCATTGACTATAAAATGGAACCAAATAACGATAAATAGTTATTTGTGTATTAAGGGCGTAAAGTCATACTTTGTCGTTTAAGAAAGCGGAGCGCGGTAACGTTTCGAAAGTGACATGATGGTACTCTCGTAACACACAGATTATTTTTTCTTCAAGCGTATTATAATATTCATATTATGCTATTGAAAATTGTTATTTGACAGTTGTATCATTTGTTTTGTAGAGTACACAACCAGCATTGGCTGAAATTTAAAACTCTACAATTAAAAAAATTCAAAAAATTCTTTGAAACGGTTAAAGAAAAAATAGTATATGTAATTCAGAGTACACCTTTAAATGTTATTTTTTCGGGATTTACGTTATTATAAAAATTAAAGATTATTAAATTTTCAGTAGATTTGCATTATTACTTTTTCTATATATTTATGGATAAATTTATAAAATTATCTGTAATTTAAATCCCGGAGCCTCCGCTTCAAACACAACTCCTTGGTTACACAGTACATATCTCAAATGTATGCAACTGACAGATAAATGTCACTGTCAAAGAACTAATTTCAAATTAATTATAGTATCGTTTTAATAAGAAAATAGTAAATAGAAGCATAATTAAATGGAATGGGACTTAATACAGTTTTCAGCATAAGGAAACATGTTAGTATGTATATACAAATTTATAAAAATTAAATGGCTGGAGGTATTGTGTTGACCTCATCAGATTTTTTTATATTAAACTTAAATTACAGTTACAATAATTTTTGTATGCCACTGTCAAAAATATTTGTACATCATTATGAAGATTATGAAAATAAATAAAAAGTCAACAACGTAAAAGAATATACGTAAAAAAGAATATAAAAGGAATTTGCGAAAAAATGAATATAAAGAAAATGTATGTATTGTACATAATTTATATTAAAATATCCCATAGATTTTTCAAATATATGTGAGAATTATTTTGTAGTGAGACATGAATATATGTATTTGTAATTAAAAATATTTTTCATTTTATGCGTACAACCAGGTAAAATATCTGGCGAGAGGTTATGTGTTGGCCACATCAGATTTTATTTTTTGAACAATTAAAAAAAAATGTGCATCAAAATTATTATAAATCTGATTAACACGGTAAGCGGGGACATTACAATGAGCATTCGAATAGAGGGTCGTGAACGTATTATTTATTATTTATAATATGTATTACTAAATATATAAGGGCAAAAATGTAAGGCAACGACAAAATATACGTTTTTAATGAAAGTTTTTCTAAGCAAACCTTAACATAACGCAAAAAACTTGGGCTTATACAGGCTGTCTCACAACTCGCCCCCAAAGCGAATGAGGAAACACGAGACTGCACTCGGATGTGTAATTTCGAAGAAGAAAAAATCTAGCTTAAAAGATATTCGAGAAAAGACGTCTTAAAATTGACCAATCAGAGACCTACACCTTGTAAATTTGACAAGGTGAATAAAAAAAGCAAATTCTTACCATGTATTCAGCCGTTGATTTCTTAGAATTGATTATAATAATAAGAGGCAGCACGAGTCTATTCGGAATGTTTTCCGGATAGAAATCTTGTGGATCATATAGTGATATTGAGAGCCATCGCAAGGACGCATGAGACCGGTCAAGTTATGCCAGATCGAAAAGAAACTGGTGGTGCTCCCAGAATCGCTCGTACAGTTGAGAACGAAGAAGCTGTTTTAAATGTCTTTGCTACAACACGTTGCACTTTACGATATAAATGATGATCTCGTATGACACCTTCACTAACCTAAATTTTTTGACAGTGAAAAGTCAACTCTAATGTGTCAAAATTACAGTAAGTAAAACAAATTTTGTAACTCACTAGTAGTATTTTTAAAACCTAGCAACCAGTTTTATTTTGTAATAATATCATCACACCTCAAGATATCCTTCCGGGATTGATGTATTAAAAAGTCTTGTAACTCCGTTATGCAAGCAGCCGCAAATTATTTTCTTCTATTTGTTGGCAACCTATTGTGGTCGGCAAGTGTCAGTTTTGTCTGGGGCGCGAGTTGTGAGACACCCTGTATAACTAAAGTGTTCTTGATCTAGGGTAAGCTATCTTTAGAAAAATTTGTTGTCAACACAATCTACACTTCAGTCGAGAAATTTACCAGTATTTAAATGGTAGCGTTTTGCGCGGGCGGTGAAATAAAAATTCAGCTGGATTTTATGTAATAAAAAATTAAAAGGGCCCCCGTTAAAGCAATTCCTGTTTATTACGCTTTGAAGGAGCGATTTCGCGATTTTGTTGGAAGTTACGTGTTTAATGCTTCCACAAAATGAAATTTCCAATATTCTTTTTAAGACTGCCGTCAAGTTCAGAAGCCGACGAGCGGCTGAAAACTGATTACGTTATTTCTAAATTGGGTGGGCTGCGGCTGGCGCACAGGAAACGATTTCTGACCAGGCTTTTCGCTTTCTGACAGCGAAGACAAGCAACAGCAACAGCAACATCATCGATGAGCAGCCATAGCCACGGCTAGGGCTAGTTCTTTCTCCCACTCTGCCATCCTTAGCACGTTTGTCTTCTCGCTTGCTTTATTTTTATTTCGATTTGGATTCGAGCGGGTAATAAGTTAGTCTTCGGGGTCCACAACTTACAAGTTTTACGTAAATGTTTCTCTGGTACGTGACTACTCCTCAACTTATTGTACTTTATCTCTAAAGCTTCAGACTATTGTAATTGCCTACATTCAACACAAATTTCATTATATTTCCACTGACTTTGTTTCAGCGTACCGCACAAAATGAGTAAGGGGATAATAATTTAATCTTCTGAGACCAAATAATGAAAATAAGAATATGATTAAGGTTCTTTTATGTAAGGCAAATTCTAACTAAAACTTTCTTTATCTACTTAGAGAAGTAGAGATTGTTAATTAAGTTTTTTTATAACTTTATTATTTAATGTTGTTGTTTCTTTTATATACAGAATATAAAACAAAACCTTACTTATGTCGGTAACAATTTTTCAAACGTTTTTAAGATACAAGTTGTCACATTCCAGCTTTTTCTTTAGGGTCATATTTAAGTTAAAACTAATGTAATAAAATGTTTTAAAAAGGAAAAAAAATATTTTATCAAGGTATTCTTCTGTTATTTAAATAACGAAAAGTTGTGTCCCAATGGTTAGAAAGCTAAAAAAATGATTCCACGTCAAGTTTTTGCTACTGACGAATATATCTCGAATAATCTATAATAAAAATAAAAATTTGGTTGTATTGTCAACCACCATTGTTAAAATCAAATGTAGATATTTGTCTAGAAACTAAATTATTTTTATATATACATACATAAAATCACGCATTTCCCACTTAGTGGGTTAGTATAAACCCGAAATAATAATAATAATAATAATAATAATAATAATAATAATAATAATAATAATAATAATAATAATAATAATAATAATAATAATAATAATAATAATAATAATAATAATAATAATAATAATAATAATAATAATAATAATAATAATAATATCAACCACCAAAATACTCACTCTCTCTTTCAACAACATTCAGAGTACCTAATTTACATATTTTATTTTAGAGCAGTGTCCTTTATTATGAAAATTATGAAATGAGTTCTTTATACTATTTTTTCTATATTATGCTAAAAATCGCATACCAAGATTTTGGTAAATGACCACGTTTTAAGGTCCTTAGAATACAATTTTAACATTCCACTCTAACTCAAATACTATCATTCAGAAAATTTTGAAACCTTGTATTTCTACCTTATTCTAATATGGAAAGAGATCATTATAGTTTGGTGTATATCAGATAACCGGAAATGGTACTTTATTTGAAGCTCAAAATATATTTTCTTCGAAAAATATATTCAAATGTTATTTTTTCAAGATTTAGGTTATTATAAAAATTAAAGATTATAAAATTTTCTACAGATTTGCATAAATACTTTTTCTATATATTTTATATAAATTTATAAAATTATCTATAATTTTAATCCCGGAGCCTACGCTTTAAACAAGCAAAACTCCTTGGTTACACAGTTCTTATCTCGGTGCTCCTTGCTCAAATGTAAGTAACTGACTGATGAATGTCACTGCCAAAGAACTAATCATTTCAAATTAATAATAGTTTTAAAAAGAAAATAGTAAATATAACCATAATTATAAGTAATGGTTTTACTACAGTTTCCGCAATAACTAAATATGTAAGTATGAATATTGAAATTAATAAAAATTAAATAGCGAGAGGTTTGGTGTTGGCCACATCTGATTTTTAAATAAAAAATCGTAGTTTTAAGATTTAGGGAATTTGGTGTCAGTTAGTGATAGTAATGTGATATTGGAAATTTCAAACTCTAATTTCATTTCGGCAACACCAACTTTATTACTATACTTCTTCCCTCTTCTTATTCTTACTTTTAAATTCAAAATTATATAAAAATAAAATTCTTAACAAACGTTTATTTTCGTTTATCTAGCGATATTTGACATTTGACATTGTTTGACATTCATATCTACCAAACTCAAAAAAAAAAAAATGTAGTAATCTATTACAGTACTCGAATAAGCTATTAAAGTCTTTTGGATGCTGGATGTTTATCAAAACCGGCCCTTAACCATACAATTTATATTTTTATTCAAAATACAGTGTGTTAAAAAAACTTAACTCAAAGTAGGCTATGAACAAAGAAGTCTTAATTTAAAAATATTTAATTAAATGTCAATTTGACACGAGATATTGTCAAAAATCTAAAGAAATCAAATATTTTCTTCTTGGATCTTATTTTAGAAATGGAAATTAATTAGAAAACGAGGAATGGCATAATACCGTATCCTTCTTTCTTACATTTTCTTCTTGATATTATATTTTAAGACCAATTTTGACAATTTGACTTTTCAATTGAATAATGATTAAACATACGTTTCTCTGTTCATAGTCTACTTTGAGTTAGGTTTTTAACACACTGTATATGAGAAAACTTTTCCAAACGTATTTTTGCTTTCTCGAAAAGTTCTGTAACAGTCTTCCGTTCTGACCCCAATATTCCGTTGGTAATAATTAATAGATAATTCATATTGATAATTTCATTAATTTATATCTTGCGATAGCTCCCAATTTCAGATTATAAATTACCATTTTTCCACCAATAATTCAATCCCCTCGCATTTAATTCACCCTCTTATCATCCCTTGGTACCTGTACTTCGCTTGCAAGTAGACAGACAGGTGTATTCTCGCGGCTGGCTATTGATTTCCTGCCATTGGTGGCACCACGTCGCTGAGCAAGGCACCGAGGCAGGAGCAGCAGTAGGAACCGGCCGAGGCAGCAGGCAGCAGGAATAGGGCCCCGGCCGGCTGACACTGGTCCGTGAGGGGTCAAAGACGAGACTAAAGGGCGCCAAGGTGACAACCAAGGGAAGGTAATTAAAAAGTTATGCAGGGAAGAATGATGGATCGGGATAAGATTCTATAATGGAGATGTTTGCTTGGGAAGTTTAGCGAAATTTATATTAAAAAATCTGATGTGGCCAAAACATTACCTTCCGTCAGTTCTCTGTATTTTGTTATTTTTCGATTAATTATAGTAGCCATAATTCACCACAGCGATTTATGGATTCATAATTCGCTCTTCTCCTGCAGAACCAGGACCAGGCATCAATTTTCACGTTTATTTTAATCCAGTTACTATCACCATTCCTACGGCCGTCTGACTGTTGACATTGTCACTGTTGTTACTTGTCATTTTGCATTTTTATCTAACGCTACCCTTAGTAAGGGAGGTATAGGGATCGTGCTAAAAATCGTATATCGAGATTTTGGTAAATGATCATGTTATAAGGTCCCTAGAATCCAGTTATAACATTTTCACGATGATGTGTGTGCGCGAGTGCGCTTGTGCGCGCGCGCGCGTGTGTGTGTGTATATGTGTGTGTGTGTGTGTGTGTGTGTGTGTGTGTGTGTGTGTGTGTGTGTGTGTGTGTGTGTGTGTATCTCTAATACTACAATTCCAAAAATTATAATTTTTTCATATTCTTCTTTGTTGATTAGATTTTGGTTATAATTGGTCAACCGGAAGTACCCTGCTTTGAAGATTTTAACAGTTTTTCTTAAAAGACTATGTTCTGCATTTAATGTTTTATACACTAATTGTGATAATATTGACTTTTTTTATTTTTTATTATTATTTAAGAAGAAATTAATGACATATTTCTCACTGTATTAATTTATAACCTGCTTATAGTAATTTTTCTTTGCACAATTTATTGTACTAATAATATGTAAATGTATTATTTTGTAGTACCCTTTAATTGGGAACTTCGTTCCTGTCGGGTACTTACTTATAAATAAATAAATAAATAAATTAAATATCATTTTTTCACATTTAATGTTATTATATATATTAAAGAATATTTTATTCTCTATACGATTTGACTGTATTTTATACTTAATATTAAATGGATATATATATATATATATATATATATATATATATATATATATATATATATATATAATTTCTTTAATTGTGTCAGCTCTTACACGGTGAAACTTATTATTCATTTTAATTATTGAAACTTAAAACCAAGTATTTTCAATAATTAATATATATATATATATATATATATATATATATATATATATATATATATATATATATATATATATATATATATGTGTGTGTGTGTGTGTGTGTGTGTGTGTGTGTGTGTTTCCTGTTTACGCTCTAACTCAAATACTATCATTTAGATAACCGAAAAATGGTACTTTACTTGAAGCTCAAAATAGATTTTTTCGAGATTTATGTTATAAAAATTAAAGATTATTAAATTTTCTATTGGTTTGCATGTATTATTTTTACTTTTATGTATCTGTTTAAATGCATAACCGCTTCCACCATTTTTCAATCTAAAGTGATCTGATCCGTCTAATTAATTTTGTTGGAGTAGATTGTACTTATCTGGATTACTTAGTCTTTAGTCTTGAGGTGGGGCTCCGATTTCGAAAGAACATGCAATTTACTGATTCATGTAAGATGGATCTGATCCAATGCACCGAAAGAATTAGTGATGCACGACGAGGCGAGAGTACTCTCGCATCTCGTCTCGTCTCGTTGGATTATGCGAGACGAGAACGAGAACGAGATTGCAGTTTAAAATTCGAGGCGAGATCGATATAATAACTGCGAGAAACGAGAAATCTCGCGAGATTCTCGCAAGAGTCTCGCAATATAAAGTATTTATAACTTTATAGCTTTGATTCATAAATTCAATGAAAAATGTACCGTACAGGGAGTAGAATCAACGGTAATTTGTGCATAGAACACGGAAATATGAAAATTATATGAATTGACTATTTTTTTTTAAGTCTATCCATAATCGAATGATATCGGTCGCAGAGCGAGGAAATGCAAAATAAAGACTAAATCGGTTTTGCATCTAATAGAACTAGTTTTACTCCAACATTTCAACCCCTAATTCATCTCAGTTAAAACTACGGTTAATAAAATCCTTGTCGTCAATAAAAAGTAAAGGATCTTATTTTAAGCGTCGATAGGAGCCAACACGGATTGAAGCGGAGTGATTGGTTGCCAGCGGGTTCCCAGTGTAGCGCTTTTTTATGAATAAATCTTACTTAAATAGTGGCATATAGTTAATGATAAAGTGTAGAAACTTTTAGTTACAAAAAATAATTTTTATTGATTAATTAGTTTTACTGATGCCAGAATGTATTAACAGATGTTCGTATTTAAATAATTTGGTGACTAGAATTTAGTGTTTCGTCTCTTTATTATAGTTATACGACTGTAAATGCACGGGACAGAACGATTGGTGCGAACTTGTCTTTTGTACTCCAACTGATACGTAAGTACCGAGGTAAATACGTAGTGCGCAAGCGCTTATTTTTACAGCGAGACTCTCGCGCGAGAACGAGACGAGACCCAAAAAATGTGCGAGAACGAAAGCGAGATCGAGATTGCAGATCCCAAAACGAGACGAGATCGATATTTTATATTTCTCGTCTTGTCTCGCCTTGCGTGCATCACTAGAAAGAATGCAGCTCAAAAATCAATTTAATGTTCTTTTTGATAAATACTATTCAAATAAATTGTGAATATGTAAAGTTGTTTCTAAAATATTCGTTATTTCCGAATATTCAGGAGTAGAAAAAGTTTAGTATTATATTTTGGATGATTTACAGAAGTCATCTTCGTGAATAATGATAATGAATAATCCTCCTTGTATCTGCCTCATATAGTGTGCAACAGCTCTAGCAATCTTTAAGTCGTAAGTTACTGACAGTTGATCTGTCTAGTCAAAATCATTATGGATCAAATCTTGAAATTAGAATCTCAAATTCCAGTATTTGAATTTATAGATAGTTATTTCATTAACGTATATCAAGATAAAAAACTAAATGACTTACTTGGATCCACAAAACAGTAACAGTATAAATTAAATATAACAAACATCAACAAACATTATAAAAAGAACTTACATTCGAATGTATTTGCTGTTCAGAAACTTGCTGAAGTCGGATTCTATTTGTGAATGTACCTGAAAACAATAAAAACAGTTCAAGTCTTAATATTTTATAAATACTTAATAAACTAATATACGTTGTACCT
>OY720449.1:3819700-3852200 GCA_963082715.1 Harpalus rubripes
ATATCTCTCATTAATTAAAGTATTACTGAAATCTTTATTACGGAATTACGGAGGAAAATATAAAAGTTTCAAGATAATAATGTACAGTCGTTCTTCACTGTTAGTTAATCACATTCGCATTTTCCGCGAGTGTTGAATGTACGTGTACATGAAGCATAAATCGGAAAATATTTGCATAGTTACATAGGAAAGCAGGTGTCTACATATCGAAATGTCAGAAAATGCATACAGCCACTCTGTATGTTGATTTGACGTACAATATACAGCCTCGGCGCGCATTATGGCGTCTACTTTCCGTAAATCAATGGAACAGGATAACGACAGGATAATATACTACACAACTCGCAAGCAACGATCACGGCCTGAATGCAATAATAATTACAGGGCCCACAAAAAGGAAAAAATTATGCAAAATAATCAATAGTGATAAAAATTTAATCTCATGCTCATGCAATAAATTTTGCTTAAAAAGTGTTTAGTACATAATAAATTGGAAAAAAATCTGGTGTGGTCAACACATTATCTCCCGCCATTTACAGCCCGAGTCACAAAAAAATGAAGTTAATCCTTATTTTTGGATTAGCGAAATTTACTCTAATTTTGACAGTTTATTTCTTAAAATATAGTATCTAGTGATGCACGACAAGGTGAGAGTACTCTCGCATCTCGTCTCGTCTCGTTGCATTATGCGAGACGAGAACGAGAGCGAGATTGCAATTTAAAATTCGAGGCGAGATCTATATAACAATTGCGAGAAGCGAGAAATCTCGCGAGATTCTCGCAATAAAAAGTATTTGTAACTTTATAGCTTTGATTCATAAATTCAATGAAAAATGCACCGTCCAGGTCTACGGTAATTCGTGCATAGAACACGTGAATGTGAAAATTATATGAATTGACTATATTTTTTTGAGTCTGTCTAGAATCGAATGATATTGGTAGCAGAGCGAGGAAATGCAAAATAAAGACTAAAT
The DNA here is from genome assembly GCA_963082715.1 of Harpalus rubripes. Taxonomy (NCBI): domain Eukaryota; kingdom Metazoa; phylum Arthropoda; class Insecta; order Coleoptera; family Carabidae; genus Harpalus; species Harpalus rubripes. The sequence goes on from OY720449.1 coordinate 3,820,675, forward strand.
CGGTTTTGCATCTAATAGAACTAGTTTTTCTCAAAAATTTCAGTCCCTAATTCATCCCAGTTAAAACTACGGTTAATAAAATTCTTGTCGTCCCTGAAAAGTAAAGGATCTTATATTAAGCGTCGATAGGAGCCAACACAGAGTGAAGCGGAGTGATTGGTTGCCAGCGGGTTCCCAGTGTAGCGCTTTTTTATAAGTAAATCTTACTTAAATAGTGGCGTATAGTTAATGATAAAGTGAACAAAAAAGATTTTTTTTAATGTTTAATTAGTTTTACTGATGACAGAATGCATTAACAGATGTTGGTATTGAAATAATTTGGTGACTAGAATCTAGTGTTTCGTCTCTTTATTATAGTTATACGACTGTAAATACCCGGACGACGAAACGATTGGTGCAAATTTATCTTTTGTAGTTCAACTGATACGTAAATACCGAGGTAAATACATAGTGCGCAAGCGCTTATTTTTACAGCGAGATTCTCGCACCCAAAAAAATGTGGGAGAACGAGAGCGAGACTGCAGATCCGAAAACGAGACGGGATCGATATTTTATATTTCTCGTCTCGTCTCGTCTCGCCTCGCGTACATCACTAGTCTAATCTAATCCAAGTAACTACCTTTTTTTAAACCCCTCAACAGGATTAAATCCCAATTACAGAGTGGGTTCACATTCACACACATCCATGCCTTAGTGGGATTCGAAGCCAGAGCCCCGAGGGCACTCATGGCATGAGGCGTTGCTCTCACCATTGAGCCACCGGAGCTATAATAAAATGAAGATTAGTTTAAATACCGGGATAGAATAGAATCCACTAATACAAAAATTAGGATTAGCTTAAACATTTTTATCTAAATACATACCTACATATTTACTTATGCTGGAAACTGTATTGAATTCCTTTTCTATTGTTCTATTTACTTTTTTCTTTTTAAAACGTTACTAATATTATTTTGCAATGATTAGTTCTTTGAAAGTGACATTTATCTGTCAGTTACATACATTTGAATAACTGCGTTTTGTTTGTTTAAAGCATAGGCTTTGGGATTTAAATTAAAGACAATTTTATAAATTTATCCATAAAATGTATAGAAAAAGTATTAATGCAAATCTATAGAAAATTTAATAATCTTAAAATTTAAAGTGCCATTTCCGGTTATCCGATTTTCACCAAAATCTAATGGGTTATTTCCATTACAAAAAAAGTTCGAAATACAAGATTTCAAAATTTTCTGAAAGATAGTATTTGAGTTAGAGTGGAGGATCCACACATACACACAGACATCATCGGGAAAATGTTAAAATTAAATTTTAGAGACCTTAAAACGTGGTCATTTACCAAAATCTCAATATGCGATTTTTAGCACGATTCCTATACTTCCCTTACCAAGGGTAGCGGGAAGTAAAAAATGCAATAACAACAACAATAGATATTTTTTCAACATTTATAGAAGCAGTCTCTGTTTGGGAGCAAAATACCTTTTGATTCCCTTTTGACCGGCAATGTAATGCACAACTTGTTGGCATCGATCTATCGACTGCATTATTTCACCTAATTTCGTTTGGCTATTTCTGGCCGTACTTGGGAAATTAAGTGTGTTTGTTTTGTTTTGTTTACTAAGTTATTGATCCGTTTGGGATTTTAATAATATATATGGATATTAAATATAGATTATAAACCTCGTATCTGATTATAATAATGTAAACAATAATTTGTGACATAAAAACGTATGTTTTCCGTGTTAATATTATACCGATACTTTAATAATTGTCTACATGTGTTATAACTTTAAAGTAAAGGTGCATTCACAAATGAAAATTAGATTTACGGTTTTTGTTTAGGTTTAAGTAAGTCATTCACAAATGTAAGTATGAATTACTTAAAAATTAATTTTGATAGGTACAGACATATGTGTAAATGCTTCAAAATCAAGATTAAATTGTCGGTAGAGCAGTACTCAACAAGACACCTGTGCGCTGTGAAACTGTCATTCACTTGGCATTATTGGTTATATTTCAGCAATTAAGTTATGACAGTCTCCATGTTCTTCTCGCATTTGTTTAAAAAGCCAAATCCGCCAAGTGGATACTAAATAAAGATGGGTGTATATATCTATATCATTTCAGACTCATTCTCATTGGTGAAGTTTGTGACGTCAAACCAAATCATAAACCTAAAGTTTGGACCTTGCAATAGCCGTGTTCCTTCGGACTGTGATTCGCAATCTAAATGATAAAAGTGATTATGATTAAGAAGAATAATGTTTTTTACGTCTCCTATTCGTATCCCCACTTTCTCATTTTGTGATCACTAGACAACCTTCCCCTTTCCCTTTTGAATTAACTATTTTGAGTGATTCACCAGGATTCAGTTCAAAGCAAATTTAAAAATGGCTTTTTGAGAGTAGAAAGTCATCAAAGTTGGGTTTGTGGCATCATGCGAAATATGTTTTTCCTGCAAAAGAATGTAAAGACAGTAGATTATTTATAAAATAGGTTAGTTTGCATTGGTCTGCATATGACATTTGACGCTAGATGGTGTTTATATTGTTTTCTTGATTTAATTTTTAGATCATGATTCAAAAGGATCACGATTAGACCAATCAGGATTCACAAAATCACAATCACAACCCAAAGGAACACGGCTAATTTTTAGCTTTATGATTTGGATTTAGAGACCCTAAATTCTGAAGTGTGAATAGAGTCATTACATAATATGCGGCCAAAGTCTTTAAATCTAAAGTATAAACCATAAATCTAAACCTAATTTTCATTTATGAATGCACCTTAAATGTGTGTTTTGAAAATGTGTAATATTTTCAATTGCTAATTTATTGGGATCATACATAAATTTAAAATTCATGTAAAAAGAACAGATAATAATATTAAACAATTTATCAAAATTTTGAAGATAATTAATTCCAAATGTGACAAACAACTTTTCTGGTTACACTATACGAGTAGAGCTTATATATTTCAGAAGTAAATAAAGAAAAATGTTGCGTCAAAGTTGGCAAAACTTAATACTTACCTCATTTTACTTATAACGAAAACTGTCATAAACTTTAACGCCGTTCAAATAAAGTATGACTTCTGGTTTGTGAAATGTCTCAAAAATTTAATCAGCTTTTAAAGTACTTTAACAAAAATAAAAAGTAACAAAATACGAGTACATAATGAAAAAGAAAGAGAATTTGCAAACGTTGAACTCTTTAAAAGTATTATAAATTTTTAATTGTTTAACATTGTTCCGTAAGTCCGTGCAAAATGAAAGATTTGGACAACTAAAATAGCTATTTGTGATCGGAACACACACAAGATTTTTTTCTACAGTCCCCCACCATAAAAAATTATAAAATGTACACTTTGTACTTACAGTACTACTTAATAGTTTTGCAGTGAAGATAGGAACGTATTCAAATATGACTTCAAGATATTGTTTTGGCTTTCGTTTTTTCAAAAATTAAGGCCAATTTTGTAATGAATATTATAAGTTTTTTGTATAATTTATTTGTTTCAAGTACATTAAACTAGTGCAGTGAAAAAGAAGATATCCATTAGGAGCGTTAACGCCAAACTTTTGCAGCTGGCAGCACAACTGTTCACACAATTTATTTAATATATATATATATATATATATATATATATATATATATATATATATATATATATACATACGTATGTGTGTGTGTAACAAAACTTTCGTCTACGATAACTCTGTTACTGTCTACAATTTCAAAAATAATAATTCGTTCGTATTCTTCTTCGTTACATTCATATAAAAAGCTGATTAGATTTTGGTTACAATTGGTTAACAGGAAGTATCCTCATTTGAAGATTTTAACAGTTTTTCTTGAAAAAAACGATGTTAAATATTATATTTTCACATTTATAGTATATTCCGTAACTTAACCACGACCGTGGTTATGGTTTTCTTGTGGTTCATGTGGTCAGGTTATGGTTATTGAAAAGTAGTTGTGATTCGGAACATCTTTGTTAATTTGTGTCTGTAAAGCAGGGAACCACCGCAGCATTATAAATAAGTGACAATGTAACTCTATTTGTCTATTTTATACTACTGTAAATATTATACATATCAATATATATATATATATATATATATATATATATATATATATATATATATATATATATATATATATATATATATATATATATATATTAATAATAATTATATGTTTATACAATTTTATTTATTATATTATAAGAAACACGAAAAAGTAATCAAAACTTTCAGGAACCACTTTCCGAAATGGAACCTCGATCCCGAAATTATGTTTTGGTTACGCTTAACCAGAACCTTGGTCACCGCGGTTAAGTTACGGAATATATTATTAATGTTATTATAAATATTAAAGAATATTTTATCCTCTATACGATTTGACTGCATTTTATACTTAATATTAAATGGATATAGAGTTAAAAAATTATAAATTAAATTTCATAAAGTAGACAGCTATGGAAACAGCTACTATATTAAGAAAGTTCTGATTGAAAGATGTGGTCAAGCGCAATTGGCATAAGTGTGTTTGTCTTATAATTTTACTGGAAATATAGGATCTTTTGCTAGAAATTTTCTGTAATGTACAAATATAATCTTTTACAAGTAACTTTCTGTATGAAATTTATACAAAATACATAGAACTGACGGAAGGTAATGTGCTGGCCACATCAGATTTTTTGAAAATGTAAACCGACCCGCTAATATGAGATTAGGCTCATATATAATGCGATAAAAAAAAATGGGCAAACACATACTTAGCAATGAAACAAATGAAAAATATAATAGATTAAATTCTGTTTATTTCCTAATTTAGTTTTCATAGTAGTCAATGACATTTAAAACGGAATATTTGAAAAATGTTTATGTTGAGTAAATTGAAAATATAAATGAAAATGAGGAAAATAAATTTGAAAATAACAGTTGATAAAAATTAACTAATAATTTCATTTGTTTCGTTATCATAACCTTTATTTTTATTCCATATATGTAGGTATATTTAAAAATGATTGTTGTATTTTTTCCATTTAAAGTTAATGAATATGGACAAATTATGCATTGATGGAAAGCAAAAAAAATATTACCAATGGTGCAATTTTTTACTATCAAACTCATTTGGTGTATTTCTTAATTCTGAGCAGCTATGTATTTATATTTTACCTATGGTCCATAAAAAAGTAGACACCATGTATTTAAGTTAGTAATAAAATTCAAAATCTGCAGCTCATTTTACACGACATTGTTCCTTTGCTGTATCACATTTCACAAAATCCCTGAAAACTTCACATTTGCGGTTATTACAAGTTGGAAACAATGCGTGGTTTAATGGCCTGCCGTCATCTGGGCATTATATTAACACGAAGTTAGACGCATTCATTATTGCGGCACGTGGACTCGCACACGTGATCCCAACAATCTCGCGACCTGGAGAATTAGCATGCAGAATACCACAAAGTATGCTGCAGGTATCGATGTTGCTTGCTTTATAATGCACGTGCAGTCACCATAAATATTCCTAACGTCCATAATTACAACGCGCATACTTGAGTTGTAATTAAAGTGACACCAGTGACGGAGAATTTTCGGGTGTAAGAAAATCGGTGCAAGTGATATCATAAAGGTGAATACTAGCTAGTAGTTCATAATCTCAACTTTATAATTATGCATAGTATATTGTTTATCAAGGAATGTTATTATTAAGTTTAATTACCGGAATAATAATTGAGTAATTATATGTTGAATTATATTTTCATAGCACCGCACTTAATTACTGCTGTAGAAAAAGTTTTTAATAGTAGGTAAGTATAACAATATGTAATTTTAATATCCAACATGTATATTTTATCTATTATTTTTTTTTCTCAAGTTACACTTTAATGATGAGTATAAATATAGTTATTTAAATATTAAGAGCATCAAGTTAACGACCGCAAAGCTAAGTATGTTTTTTGCACGTTCAAGGCAAGTAAAGAATTTAGAAATATTTGAAATTTTTAGTTGTTTTTTAAAATAACATTGATCGTTTATGGTTTATTTATCGTTATCGTTATCATGGTTTATTTTTTATTTACTTATCGGCTTCCCTCCTGCTCGCTAGTTAATAACAAACACTTACAGATCAGTAATTCGGAAATAAAACCTAGTGCCATGGAAACCCCGATCTTGCAAAATAGTAGTTTAAGTATTAATGTCAGTAAATATTTCCTACCGTTAAACGTAAAATAGCACTTACTGCCCGCAATGCTTATTACGTTCCTTGCACGATCGACGCACAAAAATCAAAAAATCTGGTGTGGCCAACACAATACCTCTCGCCATTTACAGCCCGAGTCACAAAAAAGATTAAGCTAATCCTTATTTTTGGGTAAGCGAATTGTACTCTAATTTCGGCAGTTTATTTCTTAAAATATACTCTTATATAATCCAAGGAACTACCTTTTTTGATAATAAAATGAAGATTAAATTTTAAATACCGGTATAGAGTAGAATTCACTAATCCAAAAATGAGGACTAGCTTAAACTTTTTTGCGAATCGTTAATTTTTATTAATCTAAATACAAACCTACATATTTACTTATGCTGGAAACTGTATTGATTTCCTTTCCTATTGTTCTATTTACTTGTTTCTTTTTAAATCGTTACTATTATTAATTTGAAATGATTAGTTCTTTGACAGTGATATTTATCTGTCAGTTACATACATTTGAATAACTGCGTAACTAAGGAGTTTTGTTTGTTTAAAGCGTAGGCTCCGGGATTTATGGGTCGATTCTGTTCACATCTGAAAATCTTACACGTCTGTAAATTTGTAAATAATGAACAAAATCGCAACGAAACCTACTACTCTTATGTATAATTTTATATAAATAAAAAAAATAGATGTTATTATCTCAGGTTTTACAGATATATAGATCTGTATGACTTACAGATGTGAACAGAATCGTCTCATTAAATTATAGATAATTTTATAAATTTATCCATAAAATATATAGAAAAAATATTAATGCAAATCGGTAGAAAATTTAATAATCTTTAATTTTTATAATAATATTAATCTCAAAAAAATAACATTTAAAGGTGTTATTGAGCTTCAAGTAAAGTTCCATTTCCAGTTGCCCGATTTACACGAAAATCTAATGGGCTTTTTGCATATTAGAAAAAGGTCGAAATACGAGGTTTCAAAATTTTCTGAATGATAGTATTTGAGTTAGAGTGGAGGATCCACACATACATACACACAGACATCATTATGGAAATGTTAAAATTGGATTCTAGGGACCTTAAAAAGTAAATAGAACAATAGTTATATCGAAAGGAATTCAATACATTTTTCAGCATAAGTATATATGTAGGATTGCATTGAAATTAAAAAATAAATAAATGCTGGGAGGTATCATGTTGGCCATATCAGATTACTTATCGCCTCCGTAACGATACGAAATAAGTTTATATTTTATTTTAATAATAATGTGACTATTACTGCTAGTAGTAACTAGATTACAAGCACATTGAATTTAATTAAAGTTACTTGGAATACATCATTGATATAAATAAAATTAAATTAATGCGTCCTCTTATAAATTATAATGTACCCAAGCTGACGTCGCCCAGGAGCTTGTAAATTTACCGACAAAAGTTTTGTTTAGCCGTGGTCTTAAAAGATGTCCTTGTAGATGAAATTAGTCGTAGTTCTTGATATTGCTTTTAGCAAACAAAGAGACAGACAGAGAAACGTACTACAAGTATTTAAAGATACGCCCTAATTCTTTGAATAATTTATTTATCTAGCAAATTTGTAAAAACTTGAACGCGTGGTGTTGGTTATTAATTATATTACAAGTTCTTCACATAAAAAAATCTGGTGTGACCAACACAATACCTCCCACCATTTACAGCCCGAGTCACAAAAACATCAAGTTAATCCTTATTTTTAGATTAGCGAATTTTACTCTAATTTTGACAGTTTATCTCTTAAAATATAGTCTAATCTAATCCAAGTAACTATCTTTTTTTAAACCCCTCAACAGGATTAAATCCCAATTACAGAGTGGGTTCACATTCAGACACATCCATGCCTTAGTGGGATTCGAACCCAGAGTCCCGAAAGCACTCATGACATGAGGCGTTGCTCTCACCATTGAGCCACCGCAGCTATAATAAAATAAAGATTAAATTTTAAATACCGGGATAGAATAGAATTCACTCGTGGCATTCACTAATCAAAAATGAGGATTAGCTTAAACATTTTTGTGAATCGTTAATTTTTATTAATCTAAATACATACCTACATATTTAGTTATGCTGGAAACTATTGAATTCCTTTGCTATTGTTCTATTTACTATTTTCTTTTTAAAACGTTACTAATATTATTTTGGAATGATTAGTTCTTTGATAGTGACATTTATCTGGCAGTTACATACATTTGAATAACTGCGTTTTGTTTGTTTAAAGCGTAGGTTCTGGGATTTAAATTATAGATAATTTTATAAATTTATCCATAAAATATATAGAAAAAGTATTAATACAAATCTATAGAAAATTTAATAAGCTTTAATTTTTATAATAACATTAATCTCGAAAAAATAACATTTAAAGGTATTTTTTGAAAATGAAAAACTATTTTGAGCTTTTAGTAACGTGCCATTTCCGGTTATCCGATTTTCACCAAAATCTAATGGGCTCTTTCCATTACAGAAAAAATTCGAAATGCTAGGTTTCAAAATTTTCTGAATGATAGTATTTGAGTTAGAGTGGAGAATCCACACACACACATATACACAGACATACATAAAATCACGCATTTCCCACTTAGTGGGTTAGCACAAACCCGAAAGAATAAAAATATCATGCAAAAAAAATCAGTCTCTCTTTCAACAACATTCTTACTAACCTGACATATTAACATATTAAAGTGACCGATTTTCGGTAGCGAAATACCGCAACCAGACCACAATAATAGTTACGAAACAATCATCCTTCGCCACACATTCCTATCTAAGCACACTTCTTTCGCCTCGGCCACATTCATAATCGCATTCATACATGCTCTTCTTCTCTTCCCACTCGGAAACTTTCTCTCTTTTAGTACACAGACATCATCGTGAAAATGTTAAAATTGGATTCTAGGGACCTTAAAACGTCGTCATTTACCAAAATCTTGATATGTAGCGGAAGGTAAAAATCCTTATGATGCACTCTCCATATCAAGTATGATTGCCTATAAAGGCACGTTTATAAGTCTAGTACACAGAAACGTAAAAATAATTCGTGTAGGTATTTTTTTCCAGGCAAGAACGTTTTATGTAAATACTGTAAATCCGTGTACATTTTTCTATTCTGTAAATAAATATTCGCAGTGTTGTCGGTGGGATTGTATTGTTAAAATAAGAGGAAAGTTTTCTTTGCGGAACGGCACGGCACTGTAGTCCTTGCGGTGGTCTTGAAGACGTCGCGTCCCAACTGTTTGCTCGACAGGGTGCGAGTCTCAAGACTTGGTTATGAATTTCACTACGAGGTAATCTTGGTTGTCATACTCCTGAGAACTATATTTAATACGAAGTTAGATATGACTTGTCATATATTCATAACCAAAGGGCCGTGAGGACGGCTTGGCTTCTCAAGTGTGTTGACCCGCGCGCTCTGTCCTACCGAAGCGCTCCAGACGACGCCATTTTTAATTAAAACGTATTACGATCTGACATTTCGCTGCTTAATATTGAAGAATGTTGAAGAATTGGCCTCTTGATGAGACCGGTCTAATGAAATGTAAACTGTTTTACAAGCTTCATCAAATTCCTTGTCACCGTTTCTTCAACTACTGCTCAAACTTTTATGCCTTGTTATTCCAATCAAAATTAGCTTCTCACTTTGCGTAAGGAACAAAAATAGTTCCACAATAATTAACGTTTTTAACATGTGGAATATTTATAAAGATTTTTACATAATATAATATTGATGATTAACTAGTATGTATACAGAATGTTAATGAATACCAGGCTGTAACAGCTAAACGAGCTACCTCAAATAATTTCTATATTATTAAAGATTTAAAAAAATACTATAGGCGGTGTGCACAAAAGTAGTCAGCACCGACAGCGGACAAAAATGACAAAATGGTTACTCATTGAGACATAGCAAGGTTATGTTTTATGTCAGAATATATATAATATATGAATATATCATCATGGCATATTACCCATTCCTGGGTGTGCCAATCTGCTTCGTACGCAGATATCGGTAATGATGATGACATATTTATACCGTGCGGGCGTTTACCAGGCGTCACCTCACGGGCACTCATTGCTGGCGTGGAGAGTGCTCCACAGGTGTCAGTTTTGTGCCATTTAAAATTAGAAATATTTGGCGTCGGTCGGGATCGAACCCTGTTCCCCAGATTCGCGACCAGACACTCAGGCACGCGGCCACGAGACCCCATGTTTTATTTAATATAAAGTATAAAATGCATTCAAATTGTATAGAGATTTAAATACTCTTTAATATTTTTAATAACATTAAATGTGAAAAAATGATATTTAACATCGTTTTTTCAAGAAAAACTGTTAAAATCTTCAAATGAGGGTACTTCCGGATGACCAATTATAACGAAAATCTAATCAGCTCTTCATATGGATGCATCGACGAGAAATACGAAAGAATTAAAACTTTTGAAATTGAACACACACACACACACACATACACACACACACACACACACATACACACACACACACACATACACACACACACACACACACACACACACACACACACACACACACACACACATACAGACATCATCGTATAAATAGCAAAATCGTATTCTAGGGACCTTAAAACGTGCTTATTCATTAAAAACTCACTACCGAAATTTTTGACCAAAGACTATACCTTCCTTACTTAAAGGTGACGGGAGGTAAAAACAGAAAATTATCTTAAAAATTGTATAATACTTGCAGTTGTATGAAATAGAAGTATATTTTCAACATAATTCGTCTATTTATTATAGATTTTGTACATGTAATGTTAATGTTAAAGATATAAATTCACAAGGTTCGTATTTTTTGTGTATTTTCTTTTCCGAGCTTGTGCAACTGATTCCACTTAGAGCCTGGTATATTTTCAATGAAGAATCTTCTTCATTTATTGCGAATGTAAAGGAAAGATGCTAATATCACCCACTGATATCGTGATATGTAGAAACTTTCTTCTTTCCAATCATTCAAGTTGCCCAACTTTTTAATCTCAATTTCCGTGTATTGTGCATGTTGTAACATTTAACTAATATTATAAATTATAATATAAATTTAAATATGATAAAATGGTTTACAGACATCACACATATTATGAGAAAAATTATATTTTCTGCCACAGTACCTTCGCTGGTATTTTGACTTTTTTGAATTAGTCACATCACATATGTAGCATTTTAAATATTTTCTTTATTTATTTCAATATACTATGATATATAATATTCATATACAATAGAAACAACTAATAATAAAATTGTAAATTGTATCACTTTCTCGAAAAGTCAAAATTGATTCGGTAATCAAAAATGCCAATGTAGCCGTTAGAGGCGCTGACGCTCAAAATGTGCACATCGCCTATGTCAGTTTTATAGAAGACCAAGGGGAACATCCAATTAGAGAAGAACATTTTTTTACACCAGTGGTTCTCAAGTTACAATAAAATGTTATATATTTTTTTAAATGGGATTAAACCGTATAATCATATATCTTTACATAACAAAAATATTGAGAAATAATTAAATAAATATATATTTTATAACCATTTTTCAGTAGGCTATGTATGAAAAACAAAAACTTCTATTTGTCAATATGAATTATTTAGGATACAAAACAAACATACACCATATAAAGAAATAGAAACAGTTCAAGTTAACTTTATGTATGTGAGGCGGATCGAGTAGCCCGCCACGTTACCACCCCAACCAAGATTATTATTTATATATTTGGTTCAGTTGTTATACATTATTAATTAAAATATACACGTCACTTTTACTCCCAGTTGTATTATTATCCTCGCCGTTTATATTTATTATTCTAATTATTATTATAGGTACATCGATCAAAGGAGTAACGAATAAACCTATCGTTACATATGTATAATTTGTATTTGCCGCCATTATATTTAACACTTAGCAAGACAAGCGAGAAATTTGTGGCTTGGATTACTCGCGAGCAAATCAAGAAAATTCTAGGCTAGCAAAGTCGTTCAACATATTTTATTGAACGCACTTACTGTATTTCCGCGAGTTGATACATCATCAATTTCTGCTGCAATAATTACTATAGTTTTATCTAGCATCTTTGTCGTACACACATGGCATATATGAGACTTTTATTCGCTATTTTATTATAGGGACTTTATGTATTATATTTTTATCTCCAGCGTGACCCCCTGACACACACTCGCGTGTAAACCTTCGCATTGTCACCATTTCTGACTTTTCCTGGTTGAATCATGCCATCAACTTAGTTATCCACTTAGTTAGACATCTTCTTTCCCATACTCGGCACCTTAGCATCATAACAAGGCTAATCTCTGTCAATGAGAGAACAGCTGGTGATTCCTCTGAGCTATCGTCGCCGTCGCAACCACAATCTAGTTGGCCACGGACAGGAAGAGCCAATTGCTTGCATGAATGTGATTGATAGTCATTACGCCACTTAAACTCGTACGTGCAGCAGGAGTTACTGCGGTGTTGTTGGTTGGGAGGTGTTTGTTGGACTTGGACCAGAGTTTACAATATGATTAATGGGAGTAAGGATTTCGAAGGAATTGAACAGTCGATTGACATCCTCTATAAAAAATCTGATGTGGCCAGCACATTACCTTCAGTCAGTTCTTATGTATTTTGTACAAATTCCACACAGAAAGTTTTTTTGCAAATGATTTCATATTTTCCAGTACATTACCTTCAGTCATTTCTATGTATTTTGTACAAATTCCATACAGAAAGTTTCTTGTAAGATTCTATTTATTTCCCGTAAATTATAACTCAAACATATGTAAATTTCACTTTGACACTGACATTTGTCAATCAGAATTTTCTTAATGTAGTAGATGTTTCTATGTTTATAGCACAGCTGGCTGCTTTGTGAAATTTAATTTCTTTATAATTTTTACCTTCCGTCACCTTTAGGTAAGGAAGGTATTGTCTTTGGTCACAAAACTCGATGATGACTTTTTAATGAATAAGCACGTTTTAGGTTCCCTAGAATTTGATTTTACTATCTTTACGATAATGTCTGTGTGAATGTATGTATTTATATATATATATATATATATATATATATATATATATATATATATATATATATATATATATATATATATATAAACTATTATTCACGAAAGATGACTATTCAAGGTCATTTGTGAGCCGTCTGATATAATATTACTTGCAGATAACTTCATTGCATTTTGTATGCATAAGCGTACAACCTGAAATATTTATGGACACATTTTAACTGAAAAAATAAGAATAATTCATTTGAAAATTATGTTTCTTTCTAAATAATGCCTTTCTGAAAGATTTATGTCAACATAACATTGATCTTGTCAACGTAACATTGTCCTTGTCAAAATGACTTGCGCACACAAATCAGCTGATTTCAAGCACGTCAATGTCGCTCGAGTCACGTGTCTGCTCGCGCCCTATTCTTTCTTCGAATAAATGACCTTGAATAGTCATCTTTCGTGAATAATAGTGTATCTCTGTGTGTGTGTGTGTGACGATTTTTTCGGATCGCATAACTTCAATACCACCTTTCCAAAAATTATAATTTTTGCGTATTCCTTTTCTTTACATGTATATGAAGAGCTGATTTTGATTAAAATTGGTCGACAGGAAGTACCCTAATTTGAAGATTTTAACAGTTTTTCTTGAAAACACGGTGTTAAATATTAAAGAATATTTTATTCTCTATAAGATTTGATTATATTCAATAAATATAGAGTAATAAATTTATAAAGAAATTAATTTTCATACAGCAGCAAGCTGTGCTATAACCATTGAAACATCTACTATATTAAGAAAATTCTTACTGACAAATGTCAGTGTCAAGTGCATTTAACAGTATGTTTGTATTATAATTTTACTGGAAATATATAATCTCTTACAAAAACTTTTTGTATGTAAATTGTACAAAATACATAGAATTGAAAGTAATGTACTGGAAATATGGAATCTTTTACAAGAAAATCTCAGTGTGGAATTTTTACAATATACATAGATCTGACCACGATCTGATGGAAGGTAATGTGCTGGCCACATCAGATTTTTTAACTCTATATCCATTGAATATGAAGAATAAAATATTCTTAAATATTTATAATAACATTAAATGTGAAAAAGTGATATTTAACAGCATTTTTTCAAGAAAAATTGTTAAAATCTTCAAATTAGGGTACTTGCGGTTGACCAATTATAACCAAAATCTAATCAGCTCTTCATTTGGATCTAAAGAAAAAGAATACGCAAAAATTATAATTTTTGGAAAGGTGGTATTGGAGTTACGCGATCCGAAAAAATCGTCACACACACATACATACATACATCCATCCATACATTCATACAGACATCACCGTAAAAATAGTAAAATCGTATTCTAGGGATCCTAAAACGTGCTTATTCATTAAAAACTCATCACCGATTTTTTTGACCAAAGACAATACCTTCCTTACCTAAAGGTGACGGAAGGTAAAAATATGGAAATAAACGTAACGATGTAACCACATAATAGTCCAATGTTTCAAAGTATGTTGCGTAGTTATTTAATAAATGGAAGTTTCAATTGTGATGACAAATAACACAACTGACCTTAATGGAGGTACATATGTACTTAACTCATTACTATTTGTGCTTAATACCCTGATCTATTAATTATGGAGCATAAAATGCAGGGCTTGTTCGAATTCGATTTGAATCACACATTTCGTAATAACTACATTTAAAATTCATTTAATGGTATACGTTTTATATAAAATATCAGTAATTATAAGTTTACCTTACTTCTTTTTAAAGTTGACTGAACGCTTTTGCTTCATTACACTTTTAAAACTTGAAGTTTAGGTAGTAAAGAACGAAATTTACTTTATGATCTAGCTTACTTGTAAAGTAAAAACTAATGCATTTTATTGAACATGTAATATTGTAACCATGTGGAAGTGTTATTCTCTATTTATCGTCTGATGCAGCATGAATTCATAAATTAAAAATTTGATGTGGCCAGCACATTATCTTCCGTCTGTTCTATGTATTTTGCACAAATTTCATACAGATAGTTCCATGCTAAAGATTCTATTTCTTGTACAATACCTTCTTCCGGCAGTTGTATATATTTTAAACAAATTCCATACAGAAATTTTTTAGCAAAAGATCCTATATTTCCATTAAAATTGTATCAATTTCACTTGACACTGACATCTTTCAATCAGAATTTTCTTAATATAGTAGCTGTTTCTAAAGCTATGGCTACTTTATGAAATTTAATTTTATTTTTGGATGCGTTAATGTACGCATTCATGAACCCTTATGTGCGCATATCTTGTCCATGTAATCATTCAGACATACGTAAGAAACTTTGTATGGTTGGAACGGACTAGTGATGCCGCGAGACGAGAAACGGCGAGAATCAATCCACTTTGTATCTCGTCTCGTCATAATTTTTCTTGACTTCTCTTGATCTCGACTCCAGAGTGTCGAATTTCTCGAATTTATAGTTAGCAAGGAAACGAGTACCACTAATTAAAACTGATTATATTACTGCCTGGTATTTAAATGGTTAGGTATAAAAAATACTCAATATCAGGTTTTATTAACCGTTGCTGGGCATGTCAATTAGTTTTGTACCCATATTGCTTAAACCCAAAATAACTTTAAAATGACTAAGCAAATATGAGTATAAATGAAGAGACGATTCAAATATTTATATATACCGATGAATATTTTGTTCTTTTATGGGTACTTATATTTTAATTGGATTATTTTAAAAAAAGTACATTCGTGATCTCGACTTTCCACTCTCGTCTCGAGCAAATCTGGAGGGCATTACTCTCGTCTCGAATTGTCGAGACGAGAATAAGGTTAATTCGAGACGAGATCTCGAAAATACGAAATCTCGCTTCATCACTAGAACGGACAACGGACTTGTCATATCATCATAATTAATTACTGTCTTTTCTGTAGAAAAAATATCAGTCAGTAAATTATCTAAAGACAAATATTTGTTATTTATCATATTACATACCAAAATAATTATATCGAGGTATCTGGATCAGATACAAATTCCAAGCACTCGATATTTCGATATTTTCATCGCAATTGGCGAAAAATGTGGTCCGCATGTGCCGACAAATGGTACATAGAAGAGATGAGTAGATGGATCTGAAAGTAGTGATAGTCCGAGGATGCATGCATGTATGTGTCCGAAGTCTGTAGGAACAATCATACAACATTCCGATGGACTGTACACAAGTCGGTTGAAACGATATTTTTAAAATGCGCATACTTCTAACGAACATATGACAGTCCGGACTAATTGTAGGAACAAACATTATGACAGTTGATATGAACAACTGATTAAGGGTGATTAGGCGAGCAGATGACTAGCATTGTTTTTTCTTTCACTCTTGTATATATTATTTGAAAGAAAATATTTCCAAACAAAAATAGAAAAATAATTGTAGGTACACATTTTTTATTTGAAGTATCTATGTATTTTTCTAAAAATAAATGATGGACAGAGAAGAAAAATGTTACTAACGGTGAATATATTTAAGGGGATGGTTATTGCATATAATTACAAAAATTTGTGGAGACAGACATATAAAATTGTCAACGCAACATGAGCACGAGCTAGATAAAAAATCTTAAAATTCGGCAATGTTAAAATAGAAATGAAATCACTAAAAGTAATTCTTTCTAATTCGTTCTAAATTTGCTAAAAACAATTTCCCCGTTAAATGAATATTTACAAAACAGTCAATATCTTTGAAACATTATAGAAAAAGAAAATCTGGGAAAACTTTCATTAAAGGAAATATAATGAAATTAGAGAAAACTTAATTAAATAATTAATTACATCGTCAGATTAAAATATGAAAAGCGGAAGAATGAAACCCACGTCACCGCAACGAATCCAAAGCGAAATAAAGATATTTTTGGTAATTCGTCAAAACTTAATTCGTACGCTGGCAGGAAAACTAATATTTTCTGTTCTGTTAGCGGTGCCTAGCAGTCGATCGATTGCTACATTTTTAAAAGCTAAATCATGCTAATATAATAACAAAAACATGAAAGAACCATTAGTTAAACTTCATATCAAATTTAAATTGATTCACTTATTATTCATCTTTCTTCTGACAGAATAAATATTACTGAGATATTTAAAAAATTACTTTTTCCATTTACAATGAAAACTTAATTGGATTAAATATGATAGATTGACAGATTTTTTCTGGTATTTCTTTATCAACTACATAGATAGGAACTTATTTTTTTTATTTTGGTTGTTTAATATGTACTTTATGAAAGTCATTCGGATGTCATAATGTATTTCTTAAAAGAACTCAAACCTAATTTCTGTTAGGTTGGTAACTACAATTCCAGGCAATTGTCATTTTAAAGAAAATATTATTTCTAGAAGACCTACTATTAAAATGAAATAATAACATACATAACTAAATTCCAATCCTTCATAAATTAGAAAATGAAATAACGAATATTTTTATACATTTTTTCACAAAACCAAAATAGAAAAAATCTGGTGTGGCCAACGCAATACCTCCCGCCATTACAGCCAGAGTAACAAAAAAAAAGATTAAGTCAATCCTTATTTTTGGATTAGCGAATTTTACTCTAATTTTGACAGTTTATATCTTATAAAGTATAGTCTAATCTAATCAAAGTTACTACCTTTTTTAATCCCGTCAACAGGATTAAATCCCAATTACAGAGTGGGTTCACATTCACACACATCCATGCCTTAGTGGGATTCGAACCCAGAGCCCCGAGCACACTCATGAGGCGTTGCTCTAACCATTTAGCCACCGGAGCTATAATAAAATGAAGATTAAATTTTAAATACCGGGATAGAATAGAATTTACTAATCCAAAAATAAGGATTAGCTTAAAAAAAATTTTGAATCGTTAATTTTTATTAATCTATATATATATATATATATATATATATATATATATATATATATATATATATATATATATATATATATATATACCTACATATTTACTTATGCTGGAAACTGTATTGAATTCTTTTTCTATAGTTCTATTTATCTTTTTCTTTTTAAAACGTTACTAATATTATTTTGAAATGATTAGTTGTTTAATAGTGATATTTATCTGTCAGTTACATACATTTGAATAACTGCGTCTAAAATTTAAATTATAGATAATTTTATTAATTTATCCATAAAATACATAGAAAAAGTATTAATTCAAATCTATAGAAAATTTAATAATCTTTAATTTTTATTATAGCATTAATCTCGAAAAATAATATTTAAAGGTATTTTTCGAAGAAAAACTATTTTGAGCTTCTGATAAAGTACCATTTCCGGTTATCTGATTTTCAGCAAAATCTAATGGGCTTTTTCCATTATAGAAAAAGTTCGAAACACAAGGTTTCAAAATTTTCTGAATGGTAGTATTTGAGTTAGAGTGGAGAATCCACACACACATCCACACAGACATAATCGTGAAAATGTTAAAATTGGATTCTAGGGACCTTAAAACGTGATCATTTACCAAAATCTCGATATGCGATTTTTAGCACGATACCTATACCTCCCTTACCAAGGGTAGCGGGAGGTAAAAGCTATTCAAGCACACGTTTTTTCGCCCACTCACCGTTATGCGCTCGTATCCGAATTTCTAACTCGTGTTTAGAATAGGTTGCCTTCTGTAACTTATATTTTAATATGCTAATAAATTGTGAAATAATAAAACATAAGTTTGTTTTATCGTGATAATTTTGTTCACAAACTTTTATTCAAATAATTTTCTCTAAGAGAAAACGGGAGAAAAACATATTTTAAATTTTAAACAATGGAATTAATATCTGTAAGTTACTCATGTACAAAAAGTAAAAATGAAGACCTTTCATAAGCTTTTAAGTTTATTACAATAATTTTTGGACATTAACAAATGAAGGTGTAGGTAAACGACTGTGATAAGGATGAATGTAAAAAAAAAATACTCAGGACTGCAAAATATATGTGTACATAATAGTCTGTAAAGTATTACTTTAGCTAGTACTTTGGTTAGCTTCGCGGAGTGTTATCGTGTATTTTAGTAACGATTTCGTAAAAAAGAACGTTATTTTATGATTTATGATATTAGATACATTACTATTATGTACACATATTTAACATTTGTTAAGGGAAATGTTAATATTTTTATTGTAATTAAAAAATAAAACTTAAAACAGGAAAACTCTGGGTTATTATTTATTTATACTCGTATTTATCCATGTGAGGTAAATATGGAAGCAGACTAGATAAAAAGAAATATTTCTACATTAAACGCATTCGCGAACGGAACTAGTATGTAATGAAGCTTTAATGTCCGCTGACCTAGCATTCGTAATAACATTTCAATCAAAGAGCGATGAGTTGCGCTCAATTTGCTATTCGCAGACTAGTAGCGATGACTATTAAACCTAATGACATTACTCCAAGCTAAATTAAGGTAATTGAAAGAAATATTGGCATTTATTTACTCGTACATAAAAATAAATTGCATGTTACTAAAATATACTAGTAATAATCAAAAAATAAATGCTTCAAATAAAAGTGTTCAACCATAGGACCATGGGTCATATATGTGGCCCACAAAGCCAATTCTTGTAGCCCATTGACAGAAGTGGCGTAACAGTTTCTAAGATTTATGAAATTAGATAAAGTGTTTTGTGGAACGAAATCTGTACCTGATAAAAAAAAACTGGTTAACAGTCATTTTTAGAGCACATGCGTTTCTAATAACGTTTTCCATATATGTATATACAGGCTGTTAATTAAAAAGCGGGCCATAGGCGTTTAACATGGGAAATCAGTTTTTCCTTGCGCAAAATTTCCCATTTAATTTTAAACAAAAATGTTTCAAATAAATGTTCTAGAGAATAAAATTCTACACCAGCATCACTAAACAGATTTTATTTTGCATGTTTAGTAACCTGTAAAATCTAATTTGAAATTTTATAAATATTACTCATTTGTAGTAATAGCCATGAAATTTAAACAAAATTACAAAGAAATGCATGTCGTTTGAATTGTCAGAATTTCAATTTTGCAGGTTACAAAATAAAAATAAATAAAATCTAAACAATAATTTAGATGTAGATTATAAAAACAAAATATTTTTAAGGATTTACGATAGAATATAATTATTAGTAATTTTTAGTTGAAAATCGAATTTCTGACAGTTCAAACGATATGCATTTCTTTATAATTTTGTTTAAATTCCCTGGCTATCACTACAAATGAGCAATATTTATAGAATTTCAATTTGGATTTTATAGGTTACTAAACATGAAAACTAAAATCTGTTTAGTGATGCCGATGTATAATTTAAGTATCTACAACTTTTATTTGAAACACTTTTGTCTAAAATTAATTGAGAACTTTTGCGCAAGGAAAAACTGATTTCCCATATTAAACGCCTATGGCCCGCTTTTTAATTATATATATATATATATATATATATATATATATATATATATATATATATATATATATATATATATATACAGGGTGGTGACTTGGACGATGCAGCATAGGGGTTTCAATGGTAAAATCTTAATGTGGAGTTATTTGCTCCCCTAATTATTTTAGAGCAAATTGTATTTAAGTTTTTGTTACAGAAAAAAATATTGCTTCCGAATATGCTATTGTTTATAATTTTTCAATTTCTGGAACCGTAAAAATAGTCTAAAACAATAATAACATTTTTACAAAAATCATACATCAACGCCAATGACTGCTTTAATGACAACTATGTGACATAAGGTCTGACTTATAGTGCAGCGTGATTTTTGGTTCTTTAGCGTAGTTCTTAGTTATTTATTATTATATTACAGCGTTATTATAAAGTATTACAGTATTATAAAAGCAAAGTAAAATTTACTCTTGAAGAAAAATACTTTATTCCAGAGATTTTCGTCAAAACAAGAATAAAAATACTAGCCAATTAAATCTATAGAATAAATTACTCCACCGATGTTCGAGGAAGTAAATTTTATTCCGTAAAATAAATTTCATACATGTCAACATTAATTAACTTCAATTCATTATACATTTCATCCCATGTATTATTTTTACATTTCTTTATCTCCAACATGTTTGCTTTGTCTATTTCTGAGTAATTTTTCCCCGTTCTCTTTTTTTCATTTTAGTTGACACCTGACACTTTATGACACACGCACTTTATTTTCTATTTTGCACAAAACACTTTTTTACAATCATGTTTGATTATTTCCAAATACAAAAATCAGTAGTAGTTGACAGCTGTCATGACTCGTTTATTTTCCGTCGGTGGCAAATGTAAGCCACACTCTCATTGGTCAGGTCGTTTCGAACGTCATCAGTCGAAAGAGAAAGCGGAAATTCAAACATTATAATTTCAAAGACAATTTTCTCATGAATTAAGAATAATACGAAAAAAAAAAATAAATAAGGGTAAAATATTTTTTCTTAATCTTTCGATTAAAGCAAAGAAAAAAACCGCACAACACCTCATTCTAAGGTCCTTTTTGCTGAGAGATAACAGCTCTTTGGTGTTTGTCAATGAGGGTGAAATGAATTTCTTCGACCGACTCCCAGAATGTCTCTACAATGGCTATTGCTGATTCCTTCCAATTTTTCATTTCCTTCTTTATGTAATTTTTAAAAACTCCACAAGAAGGTTCAGGCTAATAAAACGGTACAAGATATAGATGTATTGGAATCGAATAAACAACAACAATAGACATGAACAAATATTAAATTCTATGTGCTGCTCTTGCCAAATTTTGTTGTTGATTAAAAGATTTTATCAAGAAACTTACTTTTATTTCTTAGAGCAAAAGGATTTTTAATAATGTAGTGAGAAAGCTTAAGTAGTGTATTTGTACAACAGGTATTTATTCCTTTCATATTACGACAAAGGAAACTACATTATTAAAAAATACAAAAAGAAGTGAGTGCTGAGTTGTTTGACAGAGGTTGTATGTCGGAATGTGGAATCAAAGTGCGCATTGTAAAGGATTGTATGATATAGTAGTATTTAGTAAGCGCATGAAATACAGCAAAGGAAAGGCGTAGCGCTGCTTAATGCAAAATAAGAGCACCACTGATTTCACAACCCTGAAGTTGAAGAGAAGAATTATTATATTTTGATGTGTGTTTTTTTTTCAGGGTCCAATGGGCCAACCAATAAGAAATAAATATGTGTAGAGTCTGTAAATTAGAGGGATCCTGTTCTATCCCAGATTTTTGTTGGTTCAACACATTATACATATAGCTAAGATGATTTTTGTTTATTATATTTTATTATTATTACAGCTACGATTAATTCAAAATCCTAAAATTTATTAGGAACAGAATCTTGCCGCTTTCCTGACCATCTTTGTCAAATTTCACTAACCAAAGCATCTTCTTGCAGATTTTGCGCCTCTATAGTTTTTCTATTTTAATCTCAGATCGTTTCAACTGGAATATTTTTTTTGGCCAGTTTTCTTCCGGCATTCGTGATACATGTCCAAATCATTTTACTGATTTTTGGTTTTTATTTATAGATGAGACCTGGAGATCCCTCGTGCTTTATAATTTATGTTTGAAGCTGTCATCGGCCTTCTTAAGGGGTGGTTATTAAGGAATTTATGTATAGTTAACACATACAGTTTATTTGGACGTTTCGGGGAACAATTTCTCCCATTTTCATTGTAACTAAGTTCACGCAATAACGGAACACAGCCATTTTGACAGTCACGTTCTTGACTAAACAACAATGTCAAGAACAACATTTTCATCAATTTTAACAAACATCTTGGTCATTTGTTAACAAAATTATGTACAATTAAAATTTGAACATCTCGTCCAACACAACCCTCGATGGGGGGCACGCATCAACAAATTGTTACTCAACATTGTGATCCAATAAGGGTGTTACTCGCAAACATCACGTTACCAATGATTTTACACAAGGTACATGCGTTGACAAAAACCATGAAACCCACATCACATTATATTTAATATATTTCAGTACGAAGGGATGTGTGTCCCAGATTTCCTAAATATTCCCTGTTTGGTGTGTTATGAGCAAAACAATCCCATATAGAATGAAAAATATGTAAGCAGACCAATAGGTTTTTTAAACTAATTTAATGCTGAAGATGGGAGAAATTGTTCCCCGAAACGTCCAAATAAACGGTATTTGTTAACTATACATAAATTCCTTAATAACCATCCCTTAAGAAGGCCGATGACAGCTTCAAACATAAGTTTTCATGCCCATATACCACTAATGCGGTTTAAAAATTTGATATTGACGTATATCATTTGATTTAGTAGTTATAATGTTTGAAAGTAGCGGTAGTGGAGGTAAAATACCAGAGAAACCAGGATTATTTCGTGGTTGCCGTAGTTTGACTTTTTACCAACTTTTTTCAGGCACTGCGTTCCAAATAGAAACCGGTAAATAATTTCAGGATTTACGGAACACAAAACCGTAAACCTGAACAAACCGGTTGCCTTACGGAACATACTAATAATTGAAATGTGTATTTAGTCAATTTACGCTATAATATCGATGCGATATTTTAATCTTATCTGGCAGTTTAAGATAACTGCCACTTTATCAAGAGGTGATAAAACCGGGCCTAGATGAAATATTCCTCTGATAATTATCATGTTTTGTTATTACATTCTGAAATCTGCGTACTCGGATCCTTATAACATTAGTAGCCTAATAACTAAAAAACAAAAATACATAACTACAAATTATCCGGTGTACAAGGGAGTCTACAGCGAAAGGTATATTAAGAGTTTACATTTTAAGGATTAGAAATGATATTAATTAGCTGATGGCTACTGAAAAGGATTCGGCAAGGCATTGTTTCATTAGTAACAAAGTGGAGACAGGAAAATTATTTCAGTACCGACCCCGGTGGTGTAGTGGGCAACGTAGCCGACCAACGACCCAAGGGTCCCGGGTTTGAATCCCAGTTAAAGTATAGTTGTTCGTGTAAAAAAATAAGTCAATTGTCGATTGTAAAAAGTGAAAACTTTATAGTATATTAAGTATTAAGAACGGTAAGGACAGTTTACCGATCGAAGACTATGACAACTGAGCGAAACGAAGAACCCAATTTTGTCTGAGATCGGTAATTCCTTAACGTTCGTGATGCTTATACTATTTTTTTGCACGATCGACGCACAAAATTTAAAAGAAAAATAAGGTTTGACATATTACAAAAATTTATTTGTCATTTTGAAGTAACCTTTGATGTTTGTTTTTATTTGTTTGCCGTCTCGCCTCCTGAACAGTAAGTGAAGCGCATCACTTACCGTTCAGTAATTTGTAAATAACACCTACTGTCTTGGAAACACTATCGGTAATAGCTATTAACATACCTAGGTACGTTATGTATGTCATAACTGCCGCAGATGTCATTTTGAAATCCAAGCTCGTAGAGTGAGGATTTTAAGACATCTAAGGCTTGTTATGATTCATAACATCCGTGGTTTGTTCAATAGTTTATCGATTTCAGAAAATTAAGACTATATTAATAAATATAATTTTTTGAAATTCTCTCGTTAATGCTACTTTCAGATTGCTATGGTTAACGGAGCTATTTTTTTAACATTCGTCAATACGACAAATATTCAAATTATGTGCTTTATTGCTCATGTTCATTATTTTAGTATAAAGTAAACCGTATTTAGAACGATACGCTAAGGTTATCTGTGTGTATTAATTATTATACTTTCATTTTATTTTATTTTCATTTTGTAGACCTTTGTTGTCAAATCGGTATGGTGTGACAAGGCGAGGGTAAGCGCAATAACATATAAATAACTTTTTTATAAACTCTTCTAAATTATAGTTTCGATAATCATATTTTAACTCTGTTTATCTGTTTAAGTTATAAATGTCAAAATTCAGTTTAGAAATTCTTTTCGTATTATGATAGTCACGACATTTATTTGTTTATCATTAGTCTAGAAATTATTATGTATACGTGCGTGACTATGGAATGCCCTAGCCTATACACCTCGTACCCCTAAGATAATCCTGTCCTGAAGATAGCATTTTGTTTTAAAGTTAGTCGAGTTTAGAAAGTCATGGGATAAACATGTAAGAGAGCCATGGGGTTCGTCGCGTCGGGCAGACGTGTTTTGTTTTGAACATGTAGTTTTTTTAGTTGTGGGGCGACGCCCGCCTACTGGTTTACAGAATGTAACTTATTACTTGTGTTAGTTATAGTTAAGTGTATGCGTGTTTCTTCTACCAGTCAGTAAGGGTCAGTGTATCATCGTTGGAGTAAATAGGAGTAAGAAGAATTAGTAAGCTGTAATCATCAGTAAGCAACAAGAAAAAATCAGCAGTATTAGTATTAGCAGTCATCTTCTCTCAGAGACCCCCTCGTGTTACAATGGTAATAATGTTACCATACAGATACAGTTATTACTTAGTTACAAGCCAACTTTTGTACATGTAAACAATGGATTAATAACCTGAAACCGATAAATTTAAAAAATAACCCGATCGTGAAAAAATACAATAAAGTAATTATTATATTATTATTAAAATAATTTCAGCGCCACTCTACTAAATACATATGAAAAGTTATTGATAAATGTCATTTTCGTACAAAATAGTATTGATACCCCGAGGTGGAGCACTCTGCAATAATAGTAAAGTATATTCAAAACTCAACAGCTTTATCTTCTCCATCTTGATGTTTCGCTTGGCTGAGAAATTGGTTGTAAGAGAAGACCGAGTCAGTAGGCAGTGGGTGCACGGTGCATAGTACTACATAGTACTCACGCATAGCGGCGGCAGAGTGGTAGTGCGCGACTTAGTTAACCGCGGCGTTACGACGTGCGGTGACGGCGGCGGCGCAGACCGGCGCGTCGGTCAGACAAGCACCGACCGTGCCGCTAGCAGGACGCGCGCGCCTTGCCAACACTTTCCGCTCCGCTCCGTACCGTGGGTAGTGTGCAGGATACTCTCTCTCTGAAATACCGTGCTTTGTGCTGTGTTCTCTCCCGCGTTGTGCGATGAGTGGTCGCGAGTAGTGGCGCGCAACAACCACTAGGACTCGGACAATCATGTCTCCGGCGATGCTGTTCGTGGTGGCGATGTGCGGCTCCGTGGCCGGCTACTCGTGGCCGAGCGAGGAAACGACGACGCGGAACTCGCGCGACTATCACTCCGACCCGCTCGTGGTGGAGACGACGAGCGGCCTGGTGCGCGGATACGCCAAGACGGTGCTCGGCCGAGAGGTGCACGTGTTTACCGGGATTCCGTTCGCTAAGCCGCCCGTCGGGCCGCTGCGCTTCCGACGGCCTGTTCCCATGGATCCCTGGCACGGCATCCTGGAGGCGACACGTTTACCAAATTCCTGCTACCAGGAGCGTTACGAGTATTTTCCTGGATTCGAAGGCGAGGAGATGTGGAATCCAAACACAAACATCTCCGAAGATTGCTTATACCTGAACATCTGGGTACCACAGCGGTTGCGTCTCAGACACCATAACGATAAACCTCTAGGTGAACGGCCTAAAGTTCCAATCCTGATTTGGATTTATGGTGGCGGTTACATGAGCGGCACCTCCACGTTAGACATTTACGATGCCGATATAGTTGCCGCTACAAGTGACGTAATTGTTGCTTCCATGCAATATCGCGTCGGAGCATTTGGGTTCTTATACCTGAAGAAGTTCTTCCCGTACGGAAGTGAAGAGACGCCTGGCAACCAGGGCTTATGGGATCAAGCGTTGGCAATCCGTTGGATTAAAGATAATGCACTAGCATTTGGAGGAGATCCAGAGCTGATTACGCTATTCGGTGAGTCGGCGGGCGGGGGTTCGGTGAGCATCCACCTGATCTCACCGGTGACGCGCGGGCTGGTGCGGCGCGGGATCCTGCAGTCGGGCACGCTGAACGCGCCTTGGAGCTACATGACAGCGGAGCGCGCGCGCCAGGTAGCTACGGTTCTGGTGGAGGATTGTGGTTGTAACGCATCCTTACTGGTTACTCAAGCTGCCAAGGTCATGGACTGTATGCGAGCTATAGACGCTAAGACCATCTCTGTACAGCAGTGGAATTCCTACTCCGGTATTTTGGGTTTCCCGTCCGCACCTACCGTGGACGGGGTCTTTCTACCTAAACACCCTCTGGATTTATTACGCGAAGGAAATTTCCAGGACACGGAGATTCTCATTGGAAGTAATCGCGATGAAGGTAACCACACTATCGGCCTAATTCACTAAGATAGTCCTAAACATAATCGTTAGGTAACATCTGAGAATTAACAACGATTTTTAGGAACTCTTGTAACAACTGTCATTAAAATGTTATTCAGTAAATACATAATTAACGACATTGTTAAAAATGGTCGTTCTAAACAATCGTTGTTAAATATAGCAGTGATAGCTATTAACATACCTAGGAAAGATTTTAAGACATCTAAGGCTTGTTATGATTAATAACATCAGTGGTTTGTTCAATAGTTTATCGCTTTCAGAAAATTAAGACATTATTGATAAATACCATTTTTTGAAATTCTTTCAGATTGCTATGGTTAACAGAACAATTATTTTGACATATGTTAATATGAAAAATATTCTAATTAAGTGCTTTGTTTTAAATATTTATTACTTTAGAATAAAGTAGACCGTATTTAGAACGATAGGCTAAAGTTATCTGTATGTATTAATGAAGAGCATTATATTTTCATTTTATTTTATTTTCATTTTGTAGACCGTTGTTGACAAGTCAGCATGGTAATAATATTACCATACAGATACAGTTATTACTTAGTTACCAGCCTACTTTTGTACATGTAAACAATGGAATAATATCCTGAAACCGGTAAAGTTATTAACAAGTGAGTTAAAAAGCATGTCGATTCTCAATATTTGTACATATTTCTACTCTATTCACAATCTAAAGTGACATATTTTGATTCGTTTGACGTTTGAGTTTTTAAAAATGTGTAATAAGAAAATTTGGAGTGCAAGATGTTCCACGGAACTATATTCTCTAATGGTAGATTTCATGATAATTGTGGACTAATTAAATAACAAAGCTAGTTTTGCATTTCAGTTCTGATGACTGCTAGTTGGAAATTTTGCAAATGGTTGATTGACTTGAAAAATTGAAATTTTGTCCTGTAGGTAATCTCTTTGTAAGACTCACAGCTAGGCGTAGAAATTAAGTGTGGAGAGAATCTGATGAAGTTCTCCAGTTTAGTATACAAGTTTATTCAATTCGATGCGATCGATTTCGAAATTTCAAAATCTTATTATCAGGAATGACGCATGACCATCCTCTAGAAGTTTTAGCAGTAAAAATAATAGAAATTTGACATTGTTGAAATGGCTGTTTAAATTTAAATGTGTAAGATAAATGAAAATAAATTTCAAAAAAGTGAATTTAGATCTTCTCGGGAGAGAATCTGAAAATTTGTTCAATATTAAGATTTAAAGTATTTAAGTTTGGAACATATGTAAACCCCTCATCTTATAACATGAGATCTTCGGGCATATACTGACTCAGTATGCGTGAAGCATGAGACCATTCAATTCACGAATTAAACGATCCTTGCTCAATTTGAATACCTCTGTAAATATTTTTTTCCCGATATCAGTATCGGGATTGGATTACTAACATCTCGCAAATTTCTTTGCATCAATCTAAAATCTTGTTTAAAAATGTAAATAATTGTTGGGCATGTAGGTATATATTAGTTTATAAATAGTTTACCTTTGCTGGCGTCCCTCTATTTCCAGTCAGTAAAAGTTTATTTCCTAACACAAAATTTTCAAAAAAACCATTTACCAATGATTGTTCAATACTAACAACGAGAGAAATGCAGTTACTAGATTAACAACTCGACGTAACGACTAGTTGTTAAATTTTAGCAACTTGTAATAGTGAATTGGGATTTTGAACTTAGCAACTGACATTGAAATTAACAATTGAAAATGGTTGTTAATTTTAACAATTGTGCTTAGAGAATTAGGCCGTATTTCATATTTTAAAATTTAAATTAACTTTAAGTGCATATGAATATTTATGAACATCTTTTGAAATTTAAATAAACAAACACAAGAACTGATTAGAAAACTTTTGATATCAAACATCGAAATACTGAAAGTATAAAGAAGAATATAGATTACAACCCGTATGAAGTTAATAAAACTTGAATAAGAACTTGGCATAATTTTTCGTATTACATAATCTGTGTTATGTAGGTAATCAGCATTGTAATACGTTCGCATTTAGGTGGAACGAGAATCTGGCCGCATATAATCATAAGTTTATTAATTCAGGAGGATAGTTAAGACTGCACAGAGGAGAAAGAGTTTGAGCGCTGTATAGAATCACTTATTATT
The DNA here is from genome assembly GCA_963082715.1 of Harpalus rubripes. NCBI lineage: Eukaryota > Metazoa > Arthropoda > Insecta > Coleoptera > Carabidae > Harpalus > Harpalus rubripes. Next base: position 3,850,344 of record OY720449.1, read on the forward strand.
CTTCCAACGTTTACGGCATTCAATTTTAACAGGCGGTGAATTTACAGCAACAATAATGAATCGTGTTAGACAGTATATGAATTCCGAGGCAATTTAGTTCATGAGTGTTCGTTGTTCATTGCGCCGTCTACCAGCTCTGCTTTGCTCTTTGTGACATATTTTAACAACATGTCACAAATTAAATTTAAAACATCAAATTAAGTGGTTCCGCAATGAAAATGACACAGGACCAAGACAAAGGAACGTAATATCAACTTTATGCGGGCGTAAAATTGTGCCCAAGAAAAAGTACATTCTTCCGTGAACATTCGCACAATATTACTTTTTATGGAGAAGATTTTAAAATGTACTTAGAGTGAAATATGAACATAATCCTCTGCTTAAAATAATCCGCATTTTCGGTTTATTTAATCACTAGCTGTTTCGCGAACAATATTTGCAAAGTTTGGAATCGTGTAAAATGATTCACAAATGACCATGTTTATATTACAATTAAAATGGCGATAGCTTTTTGCGGTTAATCGCAAATATGTGTTGGTTGCATTCATACTAATCTGTGGTTTTCTCATAATTAAATTATAATGTTCAGCACTCTCTCTAAACGCTGCTAACTACTCCCAATAATATCGTAAATTATTCCCTATTATGGGTTAATCAACTATTCTACAACAAACCAATAATTTGCTTTTAAACATAGCAATAATAATTTAAGGACGTGAATTGAATGCTATACAGTGTCAAATGCAATTGACATAGTATGTTTGTGTTATAATTTTACTGGAAATATGTACATATATAGAACCTCTTACAAGAATATGATTGATTAAATCCATCTTTGGCACTAAATGAAACATTTTAAATAGGTGAAATAATTAACATTTGGCTAAGTTTCACAGACTAGGATTTATTATCTTTATCGCAATTTCGGCTTTTACGCCATCTTCAGAAGACTGAGAAATGTACAAGAGATTTACATGACAAATCATTATGGTATGAATATTACCGTATAGATACAGTTATTACTTAGTTACCAGCCTGCTTTTGTACATGTAAACAATGGAATAATATCCTGAAATCGGTAAATAAATACAAAAATCAAAGCTTACTTCAAAAATGACAAATAAATTTTTTTAATATGTCAAAATAATAATTTTTAAATCTTATTTTTCTTTTAAATTTTGTGCGTCGATCGTGCAAAAAATAGTATAAGCATCACAAACGTTAAGGAATTACCGTTCTCAGACAAAATTGTCTTTGATCGGTAAACTGTCCTTACCAATATGTTTATACTTACATTGGTCACATTGAAATTCTTATACACATGATTTGATCAGAGCTTACTTAAAGTGTTATTATTCAGGGACCTGAAACCGAACCGAACCCGAACCGAAAACCGTTCCGAACTCACCTTTTTTGTGAACCTTAACCAGAACCCGAACCACTGTTAACTTGGTCGACATGAACTCGAACCGGAACTGAACCCACTATATTCGGGTTCAAAAAACCTGGTTCACTGAACCACCGTGTTTTAATCTGTGACACATAGTTGCAAACAGGATTAGTTTTTTACTGAAATAATTACCTTTATACAAAACCTACATTTTTAATATTTTATTTCATTATTTGAAAATGAGAAAAATTTATTAGAGAGCTAGTGAAAGATAAAAAAGCCCAAGCAGAAATATTAAAATTAAAATAAACCTATTTTACAAGAACATAGTCTCTAAAAATTATGAAGACTTCCAAAAACTACCTAATATATAAAAAAAATTTCAGATACGTATTTTTTAATTTTTCGAACCCGGAACGGAACTGAACAGGTACCGAACCACCTAATAATATTTTTTCTGAACCCGA
>OY720449.1:3854700-3937200 GCA_963082715.1 Harpalus rubripes
ATTTCCGAAGTATTTGAATTATATCATTTTATTTCTTTATTAATATTCATTATTAAGCATATACTTTTAATATTTTTTACTAATTTATCTTAATTCAAATGAGCTGTAATCCCCTATTACAATTGATTCAGAAACATTAATGTATTGGAATATTTATTTCCTATTTCGCGTTTATAACTTCAATTTTGTGGCACTATTTTAATCAAGTCTGGGTTATAATATAAATATAAATAAATACGACTATACAACTCGTCGGAAAGACCAGTCAGATAGCTCAATTTTTCTTAGTTGCTCTGTATAACATCGGTTATTCTGCGAAACACAACTAGTGGTATTTCGGTCGCAAACAAATGAATCATATGTAATCACATCATACATGGATATAAATGAACAAGTAATATTTTTGACATTTCGTAAAAACATAGTTGGTTGATTCGTTGTATAGTCATACGTATTATAATAAGTGATATGATTATCGATGATATTTTCGAGTGAAACCGAGTTGAAGTTGAAATGTGCTGCTTCGGTTTCACGAGCAATATTTTCGATTATTAATCATATCACGAGCTTATATTTAATATAATATAATGACAATGACAATATAATGAATTTTCGTGACACATTAGGCATTTAGGAAAATTCTACCGGTGAGCTGTTACCGGTATATATCGGTAAACAGCTGTTTACCAGATTATAGGTACCGGAGTCGATATTTTAAGAACGCAAGTGGTAAACAGGGTAGATATCTAACCTATGAAAAATATTTGAAAGTTTGAAACAGATTTGAAATTTCACGTAGTTAACAAACTGAGCACGGTGCTATTTCCAATTCCTACATTGAAGACATTTTCATTTTTAACGAGCGCGTTTTGCTTGGCATTACTACCTTTTTTGAGGTTAATTCTTCATTTACCGCATTTACCGGCGGAATTATTCGATCCGGTAGATGAATCTGATAGATATAGTACAATTTTCGAACACAGTAACTATTAATCACTCGTGTTTTCGAACGCAATCGGTAGATGCGGTATCTACCGGTAGAATTTTCGTAAATGCATATTGTGTGTGCTGCTAACCTAACTTTTAATATATTGTACTATAACATAGTTAATTTGACAAGTACCTTATTCTTTTCATCGTTGTTGATATCAACCCAGTGATTATCGCACATTTTTATAATCAAAATTAACTGTCAGCGTCAAATAAAGAAAACAAATCCCGTAGTAACGAATATAAATAAGGTAATAATTTCTTTGTTTTTTTATCATCGCTGTGATAGACATGTAACTAGGAAGATTATGAATGTTGATTGGCGGAAAACATGTCATGTGACTCATGAATTATATTTTCTTAACATATGCAACTCGAGCTTCGAAAATCGTCTATACAGTTTGCAGACTCGATGTGTTACCTGAAAACACATTTCGTCCTCTCAACTGTATATTCGATTATTTTCGAACCTCTTATTGTATAACTATTGACTATATCATCAAGACATATTACCCATTACGGGATATGCCAATCTGTTTTGTAAACTGTGTACACAGATATCGGTATTGATAAAATATTCGTACCCTTTGCCTTCGTTTGGGATCAAACCCGGATCACCAGATTCGCGACCAGACACTCAGGCACGAGACCACGGAACTATAACAATATATTATAAATATTATAAAATTATATTAAAGTAACTCTACCCTAAGGTTAAAATAAATGTTGTAAAAACGTCAAATGTCAAAATTAATTAAATTTCAAATGTTTATTGAATCTGTCAGTGTTACCAACCTGGAAATCCTTGAAGCCGAAGTTTATTCCATTTTTTTTACATGAATTCAATTTACAATTATTATCTTAATTTTCCGACTTTTGGTAAACATCGCCCACACGAATGTGGCAATTTTCTGTGGACATAATATTATAAATTTAAATTTAATATGTATATATGGAATCAACTGTTTGATTATTATTGATCGTCAACTAGATGGATAGGACATTTAATTATTGATGTTAAGATAACATCTTTTACTTAATTTTCATGTTAGTTGCTGGGCACATCATATTTTTATATAAATAATTGTTGCAGGATACGAGAATACAAAAATACAAATTTGTTTAAAACATTTTAAAAAGTAATAATGGCTTTACGGCATTTTTTCAGAACAGATATAATTAACAGCTTTATAAACAAAATTTTTATTTTAAATTAAATGTAAAGGTCCATAGTCTTCAACAATACGCAGTCTTCTGGAAACATCTCGCATCAAGCCTTGGACCGTTGCAATATCAATCTCTCCAATCTCTTTAATTTTTCTAAAAATTCACCGTCTTAATTGTTTCTCGTTTTCGGCTTCCCAGCCTCCATCATACATTTTTCGAGACCAAATGACCCAGAAATCTTCAATTGGCCGAGCCTGCGGTAAATTTGGGGGGTTGTCGTTTTTTGGCACAAAAGGTATGTTGTGAGCATTCAGCCAATTTTGAGTTTCGCGTGCATAATGGCAGGAAGCCAAGTCCGGCCTGAACATAATATCATCTTGAGCATGATTCTGGTGGATAAAATTAATCAATTTTGATAAGCAATATAACTTTGACTGTCCACAGCTTCGCTTCTAACTCGCCCTATAAGGTCTGGAAATCCCACAATTGATATCGCGCACCAAACTAAAACTTCATCAGCAAATTTGGCCTTTGGCTTGTATTTTATATCGTCTGGACATTCTTCTACATTGTCCGTGTAAAAACCGTCGTTTCCTTTAATTTTGGAATTACTTATAGTAAAGTACTTTTCATCATTTATGACGATGACTTTATTATTTGCAAAATGAGTGCGCCTTAAAGCACGGTAACATCTTGGTATTCTAGCTAACTGATTTGGCGTATATTTAGGACATTTCTTTCTTTTACGATATTCTATACCTTCTCTCTTCAGTTCTCTGCATATTGTATTCTTGGAAACACCTAACGCCGTGAAAGTCTTCTCAATGACTGTCTAATTTTATTCTTGGCACTTTCAACTAACTGGTTTGTTTTATGTTCAGTTAACACTTTAGGTCTTCCACTTTTCGAAAGATTTACGCTTGGTATACCTTGCTCACATTCTGCTATCGCACGATATATGGTTCTCCGCGACACATTTTGATTTTCAAAAAGTCGGACTATTTGAACTTTAGGCATCTGCTCAACTAAATTATAAACGCTTTTTATAACATCTAATTTATAAGCCATTACAACGCAATTGGTTTCGGTAACTGAACTGTCATTAAAATGACAAATCATTGAATTACTTTTGTTTGCAAAGCCAACTCGATATTTTGATATTTTTTATTTTTTTCATAGAGATGTCAAAATTAACAGAAATTTAAATACATACTTGGTTGTTTTTTCATTTTTCTGGAATATATTTGTAATTTAACAGCAGGTAAATTAAATACAATTAAGAACTAGCTCCATAATAGATCAAATAGTGATGACAGTGACAACATTGTCAGTTTTTACATTATTTACAGAGCTAAAAAATCTGATGTGGACACCACACGACTTCCTTGTACGCAAGACCAATATGAAGATGAAGTATAGACCCAATTATAAAATTGCACGTGTTTGACGTAATTTTACATTAACATCAATTTTTTATTTTTTTGTTATTTTTTGTCCTAATCCATAGCAAGCTTCATTACAAAAACCAAAAAGTATATAAGTTTTAAATTTACATATCTCGCTTATACAAAGGGCTAATTTAATAATACTTGATGTGCTAGACGCAGAATTTAATTCTCTAAAACTCTTATTAGAAGCATTTATTTCTAAAATCAAAATGAACCCATTTTATTCAAGAAAAACTGTTAACAACTTCAGGTAATATATCACTTCCGGTTAGCCTGTTTTAACCAAAATCTGCTGTGTTATTCTAATTGATATAAAAGTCTTATTTACCAAATTTTAAAGTTTTGGATTATATTTTAATATAGTTCTTCATTAAAATCTATTATAGGCTTCAAATAAAGTACCATTTCTGGATATTATGTAATGACCAAAAAGGGAGGTGCACAACTAGATGTTATAGAAGTCCTAAATACAAAATTTCAACTTTCTGCGGCTTATCGTTTTTGAGTTATGCGAGATACATACGCACGTACGAACGTACGTACGTACGTACAGACGTCACGACGAAATTAGTCAAAATGGATTCAGGCATGGTCAAAATGGATATTTCCGTTGAAATCTCAAAACCGAAATTTTTCGCGATTACAATACTTCCTTTACTTCGTACAAGGAAGTAAAAATTACAAAACCTCGGTTACTTGATTTTTAAGGTGTACGCGTTTTTTTTGCAAGCCAGAGTACTTTGTGACAAAACTTTTGGGACATACGTTATAAGGTATATTTAAGTAGTAAGGAACACCTCCGAGTTGTTTTGCAATCACTGGCTGAAGCCACCGTCGCAATATGTTGACACGTTGACTGAAAGGCTGTCGTACAGAATACGCCGAGTCGTGAATAGGAACAATAGCCTTGCTCCGGAATATACTTGGATTAATTCTATTTGTCTAGTGCAACTCGTGGACATTGTGTAAATAGCGCGACACAATAGAAACAATGCAAGAACAGATTGCTGTTATTCCATTACGGCGGCCAATTTAAAATTGTCATTTTCACTACGGAAGTTTCCACTTCTGCAATCTGCTGTCATAATAATTGTTTTCTTGTACTTTATCCTGCTCCCAACGGGGCAATTAGCTTCATTTTTACTCTTTATACAACCGTTAAATAATTTGGGACTTATTTCAAAACATAATGATAATATACAGGGTGTTGACGGTCAGAATAGAAATTTAATATGGGATTTTAGTTTTATGCAATTTCCTGCTTTCCTGTTCATTTTACGGAAAAGATTGTGCAATGTAAAGATGCACAACATTAAAAGTTGTATACAAAACTATTTTTTTTTAACGATCGGATTTTTACCTCTCGCTAAGAGAGGTATTGAATTCATGCTAAAAGTCGCATATCCAAATTTTAGTGAATAAGCACGTTTTAAGGTCCCTAGAATCTGATTATAACATTTTTATGATGATGTCCGTATATGTGTGTGTGTGTGTGTGTGTGTGTGTGTGTGTGTGTGTGTGTGTGTGTGTGTGTATGTGTGTGTGTGTGTGTGTATGTGTGTGTGTATGTGTGTGTGTATGTGTGTATGTGTGTGTATGTGTGTGTGTGTGTGTGTGTGTGTGTGTGTGTGTGTGTATGTGTGTGTGTGTGTGTGTGTGTGTGTGTGTTGTGTGTGTGTGTATGTGTGTGTATGTGTGTGTATGTGTGTATGTGTGGATGTTGGATCCACGATTTCTCAAATACTATAAGAATTAAGACATTTCTAAGAAAAAAAATCATCTAAATATTATTTATCGAAAATTTATGTAAATACTTATATTAAAGAACGTTAAATTCTTTATTCGATAAATATAAATTCATTATTATATCTTCTATAGATTTAGAGATAAAAAAATGCATATAAATTAATAATTTAATGTGAAAATTTTCAGATCAAACTTGTCATTGTTGTAAGTATTTAGTAAATAGTAATGTAAATGTTGGATTACTTTTTATTATATGCCTTGATTATTGTAATCCATACTGTCTTTGTTGTGTTTAATTGTAAATAGAAAATAGTTTAAATAATTTTAATTATAATAATGGGGTCTCGTGGCCGTAGGCCTGAGTGTCAGGTCGTGAATCTGGGGAACCGGGTTCGATCGCGACCGACACCAAATATTTCCAATTTCTCCACGCCAGCAATGAGTGCCCGTGAGGTGACGCTGGTATGCGCCCGCACGGTACAAATATTTCATCATTACCGATATCTATGTACAAAGCAGATTGGCACACCCAGCAATGGGTAGTAAGCCGTGATGATATACTTATTTATTTATAATAATAGTACTAGGTGAGTATGAAAATTTCAATATTATATTAAAGAAAGTCTTTAATTTACATTAATTAAAGCTAATAATTAACTTGATTATGAAAACGAGCAAAAATTATTAATTTTACCTTATTTTTATTTATGTATAATATGTACTATCGAAGTTTTACATAAATTAACATTTAACACTACTTCTATACCTATTCATATAAGTAAATCAAATAAATAAATAAATATATATATATATATATATATATATATATATATATATATATATATATATATATATATATATATTTATTTTGAAATGATTTAATAACTATCTGACTTACTTTATTACCATTAGCTCTAAAGATTTTTGTTCACATGTAATAGATACGTATTTTTATTCATGCAACATTTATTGTAATTTATTGCCATATTAATAGTAACGTATGTCGGTTCTCTCTACTTATGACGGAGTGACGCTGTCAGCAATTTCGCGCCAAAACTTTAATAATTATAATAGGCGTTATTAAGCGACATTTGAAGAAAACAAAAAAAATGAAATTTCTATTTTTAAATCCTTCGTAACATAAACATTCTAAAAACGTTGGACGGCATTGTATATTTATTTTCAACGAACTGAGTTCTTTGTAATTGTCATTTTGATTGAAGGTGGGAAAACACTCACGTTGGGGTTAATTTGTACTGAGATATTTAACAAACCATTAGTCTTTTGACACATATGGAAGATTAATTCAATCCTAACCGTTTACTTGAATGGCAGACGACAAAAACAGCGATACGCCATTGACAGTGAGTGATGTTCGTATGATGAGATCACGCTTTTATCCACTGTCAGTGTCACAAAAACAAAATTACCTACTTCTTTAAAAATCATTTCACACTCCAAACAGGTGTAACAAAAACATTCCGGGTATATTTACTCACAATAAACTAATATTTATAGAAAATAATACTAGCTATTCATACACAGAATGACGTGTGCAAGGTCGAAGTGTCATTATAGAAAAACCATTTTCTCCCAAAGTAAATAAAGTACAGAAATATTTTATTCTGTGCCTGGCAGTATCATAGACGTAAAGCCCGTTTGTCATGATCTATAATTCTTCAAAGAATTATGGACATAATTATAGTCAGAGTTTAATAGACGGTCGCATATAGAAATTTTTATCAAGGATTTTTCCGGTCCACAATATTAAAAAAATTCTATTTTTACCTCCCGCTACCCTTGGTAAGTGAGATATAGGGATCGTGCTAAAAATCGCATATCGAGATTTTGGCAAATGACCACGTTTTAAGGTCCGTAGAATCCAATTTTAACATTTTTACGATGATGTCTGTGTGTACCTATGTGTGTGGATCCTCCATAGTCTAACTCAAATACTATCATTCACAAAATTTTGAAACCTTGTATTTAGTGGTACTGAGCACAATTCTAATCTTTTGTAACGGAATACATAAGGGTTAGTTTCCTTTCAAATCAAAACACATGGTAAAGTTTTACTAACAAATATATATTTCAGCGAATGTATTTCAGATTCGAAACAGGGTTTTATTTATATTGATATAAAACTACATTATTTTATACAGATGTTGCAAAATACATTTAACAATATTAAACATCAAACGTATATTCTGCTAGATATATTGTTTTCTTTTTATTTTTTGTGCAGTTGTTGAAAGTTTTCAAGTATCTTAAAGCATTTACCCAATTGTGCGTGGAGCATTTACTCTCGAATATTCCTTTGAAAATAATAATTCGACTTATACGTTTTCTGTGAAATTTATCTGTCATTTTAGTATTTGAAAAAATGAGATTATTAATTCTTCCTGATTATTTTAAATTGAACAAAACAGTTTTGGTTAATTGATTTTACTAAAAGGATACTGGATTTTCAGGAACTAAATTAGTAGACTATAGAATCTTTCAAGCAAAACACAGGGTTTCTTTTTTTGTTTCCGAACGATGGAGCTTACTCGAGTAATGTTGTCTGTAAAAATAAGCTCTCTCCAAAATTCTTTTCTATATACAGGTATACCACAACTTCAGGTAAGAACTATAAGGGCATATATGAGTAAAAATAGCTTAATCAACCTAGGTCTAATCGTCTGATTTTCAACTGTTTCCAAGAAAGAGGCAATTTTGCATTAGGATTAAAGAAAAAAAACAAGATAGTGATCAAACAAAATTTTGTCTCAATTTCTAATGGTTACGAAGTTATTTGAAAATTAAATACTGGCCAATTGTAGATCGATTACATAAACGATTGGGCCCTAATCTACTAAATCCAATTTTGCTGTAAGGGTTATTATGTACCTACCTACCTATATTTTTATTTTATAAAATTCCACCTAGCGTTATTGATTAGAGATTAGAGACATAGTTTGAAGTTTGGGAACTTTTTATTATACACGTTTAGATCTTACTTTAGCGCGAGATACTTTAAGTCCCTTACCGCATACATTAGCGGCCGTATTTATAGCAATAGTTATACCCGGTAGGTATAACTTTAAAGTTGTTTTTTATACTAGGTTTATAACACTTTATTTATAAATGTTAACCTTCACAGCTAAATGTGACAGATATCAGAATTAGAAGTTATTTATTTTTAAAATGGTTATATACGATATACGCACGGAAGCCGCAGTATGGCCTCGCTATCCGCCTAATGTAAATAGTTATTATAATAAAGGACTAAACACTAAATTAAGGTGAACTTTCAAAACATATTCTACTCTCAATAATCTTCAAAATGCTACTAATTCCCATACAAATGACTGACATTACATTAAATAACAACTTAAAAACGGACAAAAAAACTTGGAAAATGTTTCTTTTTATAATATCTGTAATAGTTGTTTAAGTATTAGGAGCAGTAAGTGAGATCTCTTATACATCCGATAGATACCTCTAGAAAGCTCCTTAATGACCGTAATACTTATTACGTTTTTTTGCATGATCGACGTATGAACAAAATCTAGAAACTTTTAATAGTCATTTTTGAAATAAGCTTTCATCGTTGTCATCGTTTATTTTTTATTTATTTATCGCCTTGCCTCACAATCACCTACCGATCAGTAATTTGTAAATAAAACCTACTACATTGGAAACCTTCTCAGTAAACATTAAAAAATCTGATGTGGCCAGCATATGACCTCCCGCCAATTCAATGTTTAAAATAGCAATGAGCTTTAAGTAAAGTATCACTTCCGATTGATTTTGTTTCAAATTTAGCATTATATTTTAGTAATTTTTTTCTACAAATTCTGTTTATAGCTTTAAGAAAAGTACTATTTCCGGTTTATCAATTTTAGAAAAAAATCTAATATATAGTTCTCATTAATATAAAAGTATTAAATATCAAATTTGAAAAGTTTTGGAGTATATCATAATATATTTTTCACGAAAATCTGTTCAGAGCTTCAAGTATAGTATCACTTCCGGTTTATCAATTTTAGCCAAAATCTAATGTGTTGCTCCTTTTCGTATAAATGTCTTAAATACTGTATTTTAAAAGTTTTTGAATATATCATAATATATTTTTCACGAAAATCGAATATGTTATATGAAAGTCTTAAATACTAAAATTGAAAAGTTTTGGATTATATTTTAATATAATTTTTCATTAAAAACTGTGAAGTGTCACTTCTGGTTGTCCAATTTTACCCAAAATCTAATCAACTCGTTATATGAATGTAGAAAGCTTAAATACGGAAAATAGAAATTTTCGGAAATTTATGGTAAGAGTTATCGTGCACGTAAATATTTTCACGCACACACACACACAGACAAACGCCCACACACACACACACACACACACACACACACACACACACACACACATACAAACACAAACTCACACACACACACACATACACACACATACACACACATACACACACACACACACGCACACACACACGCACACACACACACACACAGATAGAGAGAGAGAGAGAAAGAGAGAGAGAGAGAGAGAGAGAGATCATCGTAAAAATAGTATAAACGTGTTGTGGGGATTCTAATTCGTGCTTACTTACTGAAAACTCACCATCGAATTTTTGGCACGATTACATTACCTTCCTTAGCTACGGTATGACGGGAGGTAAAAAATGATCGTGCAAAATATAAAAATAATAGTATATCAAAACAATTTACAGAAGGCAACTTATTCTAGTACGAGTTACAAATTTGCTCACGAAGCCGTCTCGGTGGTCGTGTGGTTTGAGGCAGCGACCAGCGCTCGAAGCGACCATCACCGCTCGACTCTGAGGTTGTGGGTTCGATTCCCACCAGGGGCTTGGGTGTTTGTGTTTGTCCTTTCATCATCTCTTTCCATCAACACTCCGCGAAAAAATGAAATGTTATAAAAAATAATGTAAAAATTGACTCATCCTCATCATCACCAAATTGTAATAACTATTCAGTTGATATACAATAAAGATTATTATTATTAATTTGCTCACGAGCGTGCAGCGGCGAGTAGGAGAATGAACTAGTGCTTGAATTGCCTTCTGTAAGGTGTGTTTTATACTATTTTCTCTGTTGAGGCTTTCATTTACATTATTTTTTTAATACATTTTTTGACAATTTCCATTAAGAAAAATTTTTGGTAGAATTATTAGATTTGTGCCAGTGATATGTGCTTTTTTTCGTTTTTTCATTGCCCGAATATTTAGTGAATTTATTACAATTGTGCTAATCTCAAATAACAAAATATTACCAAATATCTTTATTTAATTCTAGAACAGAGAAAAGTATTTTATATTAATTTTGTTTTTTTTTTTTTGTTATTTGTATGAGACGTAGCCTTCGAAGCAAATAAGAAAGGAATAAAGTACGTTTTCAAATTAATTAATTAATTAGGAAACCATAAGAAATTGCAATTAGCCTGAAAAGCAGGGAACATAATGCGAGATGGAGTCCAAGCCAGCGTATTTAATGTCGCAACAAGAGTTTTACAGTAGCAAAAACGAGTCCCACTAAATAACGTGCATTAACTCGGGAGAATATTTCGCGAGTCGTACGTTTAATCATTTTAAGTATTCAGCAATGACTTTGAAAAGTTCTGTAACGCTGCTAAATATTGACGCCAGAAGCAGCGTTTGATAAGTACAGGAAATTGAGACCTAAGATTACAGAACTTTCCAAGCACGTGTTATTAAATAAGTTTCGAACACTTTCCCGCAACTTTGTGTAAATATTTTCTACAGATATCTGATCGCTTTATCAAAATTACACGCTCCTGAAAAATATTTAAATATTTCGTGCTTTGTGTACGAATTCCTTTAACTTTTATATTAACGGTTTTCTTTTCAGCTTCCTTCTAACTTTCGTAAAAAAATTATAAAGTTTGTTTATCCACATACTTATCAATCTTATCAAAATTCGAAACAAATAATAAAATTTGTTTTCCAAACAAATTTTTACCTTCCGTCACCTTTAGGTAAGGAAGGTATTGTCTTTGGTCAAAAAATTCGGTGGTGAGTTTTTGATGAATAAGCACGTTTTAGGGTCCCTACAATACGATTTTACTACTTTTGCGATGATGTCTGTATGTGTGTGTGTGTATGTATCTGTGTGTGTGTGTGTGTGTGTGTGTGTGTGTGTGTGTGTGTGTGTGCGTGTGTGTGTGTTTGTGTGTGACAAAATTTTCTAATGCGATAACTCTAATACTACAATTCCAAAAATTACAATTCTTTCGTATTCCTCTTCGTTACGTCCATGTGAAGAGCTGATTAGATTTTGGTTATAATTGGTCAACCGGAAGTACCCTCATTTGAAGATTTTAACAGTTTTTCTTGGAAAAACGATATTAAATATCATTTTTTCACATTTGATGTTATTATAAATATTAAAGAATTATTTATTATCTATACGATTTGAATGCATTTTATACTTCATATTAAATGGACATAGAGTTAAAAAATTATAAAGAAATTAAATATCATGTATATTAGTCAGCTTTGCTATAACTCTGGAAATAGCTGGTACATTAAGAAAATTCTGATTGAAAGGTGTCAGTGTCAAGTGCAGTTGACAGTAAGTATGTTTATGTTATAATTTTACTGGAAATATAAGATCTTTTGTTAGAAACTTTCTGTATGGAATTTATATAAAATACATGCAACTGCCTTAAGGTAATGTACAAGAAATATAATCTTTTGCAAGGAACTTTCTATATGACATTTATACAAAATACATAGAACTGACGGAAGGTAATGTGCTGGCCACATCAGATTTTTAATTATTATTTTATCCTGAGTAGAAAAAATGATTGACTGCAATCGATAATGTATGGGGCTAATATTCCACTGGTATAGAGTTTAGAAGTTTGTATGTCAAAAAGTAAGTGTTCCATTTACGTTACTGTACTCGTTATGGAATTTTTTAAAAATATTTTGTTAGTCGTAATCTTTTTTCACAATTAATTAAATTTCAAAGTTTAAAGTGTTTTTGGTAATAGAATTAAAATTTATCCCTTTATTGCCCGGTTTTATAAACATCGAATAAACTACTGAGTTATTACTTTGAAAGTAAATTTAATCGACGAGTAAATAAAAATGTCTTTTATAAAACAAGTTACAGATTAAAATAACTACTTGCAGAGTAAATATTTTATTCTGGTGATTTACCGATAGCTGTCATTATTTTGTGATTTTTGCATATAAATATATTAATATTTTCTATAATTATATACATTTAATATTGTTTTTCACTATATTAAGAATATATAGGCCAGAGTGGTAATAAAATTATATTTTTTATGAATTTGCAACTACAATTTTAGCTGGGGACAAGGAAAAGAGCCTCCATGAAGAGTGTGTGAATACCGTAGTACACTCAGGCTATGTTCTATGGTTTCTTATACCGGCTAATCATTCCACTACTGGAGCATAAGAGAGATTGATAAGACCAATATAAAACATTACTAGACGGTATTCCTTAAAACCACTACTGACGATAATGTAAATCGCCAACTGAAGAGGATCTATTCCAAGCAATGTGCCGCAGAATGTTTTAATATTATTGTATTCTGTATGTTCCTGACACGAAATAAATCCAAAAGTCAAAATAGAAAATAAAGTGTGTCATAAAGTGCCAGGTGTCAACTAACATGGAAAAAAGAGAGAACGGGCGAAAAATTACACAGAAATAGACAAAGCAAATATATTGGATATAAATAAATAAATGTAAAAATAATGCAAGAGATGAAATTTATAATAAATTTAATTTAATTAATATTGATGTGTCAAATTTATTCTACAGAATAAAATTTACTTCCTCGAAAATCGGTGGAGTAATTTATTCTCTAGATTTACTTAGCTAGTATTTTTATTCTTGCTTTATAAAACGAAAATCTCTGGAATAAACTATTTTACTTTAAGAGTAAATTTTACTTTGCTAGTAATATACTTATCCATCTTTTATAAAACTGGGCATATGTAAAATAAAAATAGAAATTATGATTGCCCAATATGCCAATCATGCCAAAGGTCCTAACATCTTTCTTTTCATATATTGCTCGGTGTGCCAATCTGCTTGTACGCAGATATCGGTAAACATGATGACATATTCGTACCGTACGGACACTTATTGCTGGCATCGAGAGAACACCACAGGGGTCACTTTTGTGCTAATTAAAATTCGAATTAATTTTTGGTGTCAGTCGGGATTGTACCCGGTTTTCAAGATTCGCGACCAGACACCATATTTTTAAAAATTCCGAAATGTATTCTAAATTTTTGACATTTCACCTGCTACTTGGGCGGTAGTGAAAGGAATTTTTGTAAGCGATAATATTAATTGATTTTGACAACAAAAAAATCTGGTGTGGCCAACACTATACCTCCCGCCATTTACAGCCCGAGTCACAACAAATATTAAGCTAATCCTTATTTTTGGATTAGCGAATTTTACTCTAATTTTGGCAGTTTATTTCTTAAAATATAATCTAATCTAATCCAAGTAACTACTTTTTTTGATAATAAAATGAAAATTAAATTTTAAATACAAGGATAGAATGGAATTCACTAATCCAAAACTTTTTTGTGAATCGTTAATTTTTATTAATATAAAACATACCTGCATATTTGCTTCTGCTGGAAACTGTATTGATTTCCTTTCCTATTGTGCTATTTACTTTTTTCTTTTTAAAACGTTACTATTATTAATTTGAAATGTTTAGTTCATTGACAGTGACATTTATCTGTCAGTAACATACATTAGAATAACTGCGTAACCAAGGAGTTTTGTTTGTTTAAAGCGAAGACTCTGGGATTTAAATTATAGATAATTTTATAAATTTATCCATAAAATATGTAGAAAAAGTATTAATGCAAATCTGTAGAAATTTAATAATCTTTAATTTTTATAATAACATTAATCCCGAAAAAATAAAATTTAAAGGTAATCTTTGAAGAAAAACTATTTTGAGCTTCAAGTAAAGTGCGATTTCCGGTTATCCGATTTATACCAAAATCTAATGAGCTCTTTGCATATTAGAAAAAGGACGAAATACAAGGTTTCGATATTTTCTGAATGATAGTATTTGAGTTAGAGCGGAGGAGTCACACATACATATACACAGACATCATCGTGAAAATTTTAAAATTTGATTCTAGGGTCCTTAAACGTGCTCATTTACTAAAATCTCGATATGCGATTTTTTGCACGATCCCTATAACTCCCTTACCAAGGATATTTAATAAGCAAATATTATTTTTAAATTCATAGTCCTATTTTACTGTGAATTTGCTATATATGTAATAAATGTATATTATATTACTAAAATAATAACTATAATTTTTAAAATATACGCAATAAATATAAAAAAATCTGTTCCATTTATAAATTGTTTCTATTTGTGATTTTAAATTTGGCGCGTGTTTTGCCTTTTCTGCAAATGGCTACCTTCCAGACTCACAGGCGACTATACGTACACAACATACAAGTTAGCAATCCAGTGTATACGTATATATATAAATATCCTTGTAAAAAACCTTATGTTTTAATTATTTAACACACTAATGCGAGAATTATCTATTTCTCTCCCACATTTCGAGTTTAAGAACACTTATTTCCCACCTATTTTATAAAAATTTGACTAACAACAATGCTTTTCGTACCTGTATACATATAAATAGGTACATATGTGGGAAGTAATAACAGATTTTACATTGTATTGATATTAAATAATATAATATGATATTATGACAGGTAGCCGGATAGTTCAGAATATGCATAGCTTTATATTTAGATATTGATAATATGACATTTACTAACTCGGAGTTCAATAACATTGTTCATACCTATACACATATACCTGTAGGTAATACAAAATGTCAGATATAGCAACTCCATAGAGAAAACCTGCATTATAGCAATAGCAAGTCTTTAGAGAAAACTTGTGAAATAAATAGACAACTATTCTTATCCATTCAATCGTCAAGTAGAGCTTTAAAAATGTATTTCTTAGTTCTATAAAGTTTAAGAAAGTTTGGTAGATCAATCTGCCTGTAAAATATTCCTGAAAGTGCATCTTATAAATAATATATCGTTACCTACATTCGAAGACCTCGTAACTCCATTTATTTTTGGTATTTAGAGTGTTTTAATATATCCTCCTTTAGCAAAGGGACTTGATATTTTACCTGATTGTACGCATAAAACAAAAAATATTTTTAAATACAAATACATATATTTATGTCTCACTACAAAATAATTCTCACATATATTTGCAAAATCTATGGGATATTTTAATATAAATTATTTACAATACATACATTTTCTTTATATTCAATATCCTGATTTTTTTTCTACTTTCCTTTTCGTTTTCTTATATTCGTCATTTTTTTGCAAATTCCTTTTATTTACTGTTTTACGTATACTTTTTGCGTTGTTGACTTTTTCTTATTTTCATAATGATGTACAAATATTTTTGACAGTGGCATACAATTATTTTTGACAGTAACATCTCTAAATCTATAATATAATAATGAATTTATATTTATCAAATAAAGAATTTAACGTTCTTTAATATGTCTACATTAATTTTCGATAAATAATATTTAGATGATTTTTTTCTCGTAACTACTACTTCCGGTTGTCCAATTGTTACCAAAACTTAATCAACTCTTCCTATTATTGTTAGATTGAGGAATCCGTAGTTAAAAATATCTTAAGTCTTATAGTATTTGAGAAATCGTGGATCCAACATCCACACTTCCACACACACACATCCACACACACTCCTCCACACGCACTCATCCACACACACACACACATCCACACACACACACTCACACGGACATCATCGTAAAACTGTTATAATCGGATTCTAGGGACCTTAAAACGTGCTTATTCATTAAAATCTGGATATGCGATTTTTAGCATGAATTCAATACATCTCTTAGCGAGCGGTAAAAATTATGAAAATTGGTATGCTTGTGTGTTTGCTCGTAGAATCTAATGGTGATATCGCCAGCGGTGTATAATTGACCATTTTTGGGATATGACCCAAAAATGGGCATTTTTAAGCAAAGTTTTGAGGACGAATATCTTGGACACAAAAAGAGATATCGACCTGTGGTTTTAAAATCTTAAATCAGCACCCTTCAGACTAATTAAATACAAATTTTCAGAGTTTTTAATTTTTTAAAAATTTCGACCTTTATTTAAACCACACCAACCTCATACCCAAAAATGGGTGTGCGATACACCTTCAACGACCTCGCCAGTAAATTCCTCGTACCAAAAAACATAAGTATACCAATTTTCATCAAAATATTCCAACGGATACATTAATTATAAAACATTCCATAAAATCGTCAAAAACTAAAAAAATCGCAAGGGGTACACCTTAGATTTTTTGCGATTTTTGGCCATTTTCAGACTTTTCCTTCTGGAGATTGTAATAGCTGTTCAAAAATTATGAAAATTGGTATGCTTATGTAATTTTGCTCGTAGAATCTAATGGTGATATCGCCAGCGATGTATAATTGACCATTTTTGGGATATGACCCAAAAATGGGCATTTTTAAGCAAAGTTTTGAGGACGAATACCTCGGACACGAAAAGAGATATCGACCTGTGGTTTTAAAATCTTAAATCTGCACCCTTCAGACTAATTAAATACAAATTTTCAGAATTTTTAATTTTTAAAAATTTCGACCCTTTTTTAAACCACACCATCCTCATACCCAAAAATGGGTGTGCGATACACCTTCAACGACCTCGCCAGTAAATTCCTCGTACCAAAAAACATAAGTATACCAATTTTCATCAAAATATTCCAACGGATACATTAATTATAAAACACTCCTTAAAATTGTCAAAAACTGAAAAAATCGCAAGGGGTACACCTTAGATTTTTTGCGATTTTTGGACATTTTCAGACTTTTCCTTCTGGAGATTTTAATAGTAGTTCAAAAATTATGAAAATTGGTATGCTTATGTAATTTTGCTCGTAGAATCTAATGGTGGTATCGCCAGCGGTGTATAATTGACCATTTTTGGGATATGACCCAAAAATGGGCATTTTTGTGCAAAGTTTTGAGGACGAATACCTCGGACACGAAAAGAGATCTCGACCTGTGGTTTTAAAATCTTAAATCTACACCCTTCAAACTACTTAAATACATATTTTTAGAATTTTTAATTTTTTAAAAATTTCGATCCTTATTTAAACCACACCATCCTCATACCCAAAAATGGGTGTGTGGTACACCTTCAACGACCTCGCCAGTAAATTCCTCGTACCAAAAAACCTAAGTATACCAATTTTCATCAAAATATTCCAACGGATACATTAATTATTAAGCACTCCTTAAAATTGTCAAAAACTGAAAAAATCGCAAGGGGTACACCTTAGATTTTTTGCGTTTTTTGGACATTTTCAGACTTTTCCTTCTGGAGATTATAATAGTTGTTTAAAAATTATGAAAATTGGTATGCTTGTGTAATTTTGCTCGTAGAATCTAATGGTGATATCGACAGCGGTGTATAATTGACCATTTTCGGGATATGACCCAAAAATGGGCATTTTTGAGCAAAGTTTTGAGGACGAATATCTCGGACACGAAAAGAGATCTCGACCTGTGGTTTTAAAATCTTAAATCTACACCCTCCAAACTACTTAAATACAAATTTTTAGAATTTTTAATTTTTTAAAAATTTCGACCCTTATTTAAACCACTCCATCCTCATATCCAAAAATGGGTGTGCGGTACACCTTCAACAACCTCGCCAGTAAATTCCTCGTACCAAAAAACCTAAGTATACCATTTTTCATCAAAATATTCCAACGGATACATTAATTATTAAACACTCCTTAAAATTGTCAAAAACTGAAAAAATCGCAAGGGGTACACCCTAGATTTTTTGCGTTTTTTGGACATTTTCAGACTTTTCCTTCTGGAGATTATAATAGTTGTTTAAAAATTATGAAAATTGGTATGCTTGTGTAATTTTGCTCGTAGAATCTAATGGTGATATCGACAGCGGTGTATAATTGACCATTTTCGGGATATGACCCAAAAATGGGCATTTTTGAGCAAAGTTTTGAGGACGAATATCTCGGACACGAAAAGAGATCTCGACCTGTGGTTTTAAAATCTTAAATCTACACCCTCCAAACTACTTAAATACAAATTTTTAGAATTTTTAATTTTTTAAAAATTTCGACCCTTATTTAAACCACTCCATCCTCATATCCAAAAATGGGTGTGCGGTACACCTTCAACAACCTCGCCAGTAAATTCCTCGTACCAAAAAACCTAAGTATACCATTTTTCATCAAAATATTCCAACGGATACATTAATTATTAAACACTCCTTAAAATTGTCAAAAACTGAAAAAATCGCAAGGGGTACACCCTAGATTTTTTGCGTTTTTTGGACATTTTCAGACTTTTCCTTCTGGAGATTATAATAGTTGTTTAAAAATTATGAAAATTGGTATGCTTGTGTAATTTTGCTCGTAGAATCTAATGGTGATATCGACAGCGGTGTATAATTGACCATTTTCGGGATATGACCCAAAAATGGGCATTTTTGAGCAAAGTTTTGAGGACGAATATCTCGGACACGAAAAGAGATCTCGACCTGTGGTTTTAAAATCTTAAATCTACACCCTCCAAACTACTTAAATACAAATTTTTAGAATTTTTATTTTTTTAAAAATTTCGACCCTTATTTAAACCACACCATCCTCATACCCAAAAATGGGTGTGCGGTACACCTTCAACGACCTCGCCAGTAAATTTCTCGTACCAAAAACCATAAGTATACCAATGGATACATTTATTATTAAACATTAACATTGTCCAATACGAAAGTTTTTTTTTTTTAATAGAGTACTTAAGTTAACTAGAAATGTTAATTAATCCTTGATTTAACTTTACTTGCTTGTACTTGTTATAAATTTTTCTTACATCTTTGAAGACACGTTTTTTCTCAAATTCAGAACGTTTTAAATTTTTAGAAAAGTTGTTTGAGTTTTCTCTGAGTTCCAGCTTAAAATTATTTGACTTGATATATTATATAAATACAATATATTTAATAAATTTCAATTTGTTATCTCCATTGGGTCATATGGAGGATCCCTACGTTACCGTTTATAATCATTGACCATTTCTGTAAGTAAAAAAAGTATTTCATATATTTTGTTGTAAATTTTTATGTAAATAAGTGTAAAAATAATTTTTAGGACCTCTGGCATGGTTGACATGTTGAGTAATCTTGACTACTCTGTTTAACTTTTCACTTGTTGTATTACTGATGATGAGAACTTAGTTCTCGAAATACGTATCTAGTTTTTGTTAAAATTAATTTTAAGGTTAAGGGGTAATTATAATAGTTTTAGTTAAAAAAGTGTACCTTGTTAATAAAGTAAATTTCATGTTTGTATTTCCATGTATACATTTTAGAGCCCTGAGGAAGACTGTAATAACAGTCGAAACGTAGGCCAGGAAATAAATTATTTACATTAGACTGCGCGTCCGATCATTTCCCAATTTTCCATTCAATTATGAAAATATTTTTTTTATTTCCTGCAAAATTTACTATTTTGGAGTTTGGAGTTGCGAGGTTTCTCATGAAGGTATTTATTGTTGATACAATTTGCAATTCAAGTAGGAAATTTATTCAGGCAATGATATTTCCCTAAGAAACCAAACATCGGAAAACAAATCTCGCCTTAGCATCCGTCCATACGCCGTGTGGGATGAAGTGATTTCTCTAGATGTTAATTCCGAGATTTTACAGACGTGTCGGCGGAAATGTCCTGACAGCAGACAGAATCTTGCGGAACGTAACGAAGTCTATAATATTATTTAAATTATATTCAAATGTCACAATCTGGTGTTGTTGCTTTAATTCCGTTCGCGCTAATTTGCTTAGCGTAAATGATGTTGCCTTTTGTGGACGCCTTTTGTAGGATGTGCTGAGAACATCCTATGTTTTATATTTGATGCTGTGTAGTCCACAGATGTACAAATGAACCCTGACATTACGTTTTCGGTATATTAATATTTATTGATATACACAAAGAGAACAATTTGTATTCATATGGTTATCCTGTAACAGTAACCTCATTTGAAATCTTACCACCTACATCTAATAACTATAAATGTACATGTGAGAGTACAAGAAGTTCAGAACATCAGAACTATACGAGTAGATCCCGCGAAAGCAAAATAATATACTACATTACATCCTACATTGTATCAAAATTTAAATGATACAGATATATATATATATATATATATATATATATATATATATATATATATATATATATATATATATATATATATATATATATATATAAGGCGTGTCTCACAACTCGCACCCCAGACGAAACTGACACTTGCCGACGACAATAGGTTGCCAAGAAATAGAAGAAAATAATTTGCGGCTGCTTGCATAATGGAGTTACAAGACTTTTTAATCCACCAATCCCGGAAGGATATCTTGAGGTGTGATGATATTATTACAAAATAAAACTGGTTGCTCGGTTTTAAAAATACTACTAGTGAGTTACAAAATTTGTTTGTCTTACTGTAATTTTGACACTTTAGAGTTGACTTTTCACTGTCAACAAATTTAGGTTAGCGAAGGTGTCATCCAGGATCATCATTTATATCGTACAGTGCAACGTATTGTAGCTTCTTCGTTTTCAACTGTACGAGCAATTCTGGGAGCACCCCGAGTTTGTTTTCGATCTGGCATAACTTGACCGGTCTCATGCGTCCTTGCGATGGCTCTCAATATCACTTTATAAACCACAAGATTTCTATCCGGAAAACGTTCCGAATAGACTCGTGCTGCCTCTCTGGCGTTACGTCCACATTCTCCGAAAATTATAATTATTTCTAAGTAATCAGCGGCTGAATACATGGTATGAATTTGCCTTTTTTTACTCACCTTGTCAAATTTAATTTGACACTGATATTTTTCGAAAACTACATTCGCCCACACATTTTAAAGAAGATTTGATTAAACCCTAGCAACGTAAAGTTACGGCAAACACACATTAAAAGTGTAGAACTCTGATTGGTCAATTTTAAGACGTCTTTTCTCGAATATCTTTTAAACTAGATTTTTTTTCTTCGAAATTACACAGTTTTGATATGTACAAACATCTGTGTAAATGCTTCAAAAACAAGATAAAAATATCGGTAGAGCAGTACTCAATAAGACACCTGTGAGCCGTGAAACTGTCATTCGCTTGGCATTATTGGTTATATTTCAGCAATTAAGTTATGACAGTCTCCAAGTTCTTCTCGTATTTGTTTAAAAAGCCGAATCCACCAAGTGGATTCTAAATAAAGATGGGTGTATATATCTATTTATTTCAGACTCGTTCTCATTGGTGAAGTTTGTGATGTCAAACTAAATCATAAACCTAAAGTTTGAACATTCCAATGTTTAGCTTTATGATTTGGATTTAGAGACCCTAAATTCTGAAGTGTGAATGGAGTCATTACATAATATGCGGCCAAAGTCTTTAAATCTAAAGTATAAACCATAAATCTAAACCTAATTTTCATTTGTGAATGCACCTTAAGTCATTCATACATGTAAGTTTAAATTACCTGAAAATTAGTTTTGATATGTACAGACAACTGTGTAAATGCTTCAAAAACAAGATAAAAATATTGGTAGAGCAGTACTCAACAAGACACCTGTGCGCCGTGAAACTGTCATTCGCTTGGCATTATTCGTTATATTTCAGCAATTAAGTTATGACAGTCTCCAAGTTCTTCTCGTATTTGTTAAAAAGCCGAATCCACCAAGTGGATACTAAATAAAGATGGGTGTATATATCTATATCATTTCAGACTCGTTCTCAATGGTGAAGTTTGTGACGTCAAACTAAATCATAAACCTAAAGTTTGGACCTTGCAATGTTTAGCTTTATGATTTGGATTTAGAGACCATAAATTCTGAAGTGAGAATGGAGTCATTACATAATATGCGGCCAAAGTCTTTAAATCTAAAGTGTAAACCATAAATCTAAACCTAATTTTCATTTGTGAATGCACTTTAAATGTGTCATTGTCCCACATGTAGCTGTTAAATATAAAAATAATATAACTTTAGAAAGGTGTATAGAAAAATATTAACAAAGTCAGAATTCTTCTGAAATATCTTTGGAGGTATCAAATATCCATGTGCGAAGAGAAGCCAATAGAATAGTTATCAAATTTCTCTTGAAAATTGCAGTAATTCGCATCATCCGCAATACATATTTTCCCCGTCTTTCATGTGTTGTAAAGAAAAATATCCGCGGCAAACAGCCTTTAAAAAAGCATCCAAACAGCGTAAAAAATATCATGCCTGAAACGAAATACTTTCGCTCATCTTTCACGGCGACAAAAGTATAATGTGTTGGTAGTTATGTGAGAATTTTATTCAGTAGCTGGTGAGTGTATCTCCGCCCTCGTCGGTTAAATAGTGAAACAGGATAAAGAGATAAGGGAAGAAAAAGCGCGCTGCATTATTCAACGTGTTCGGCGCGAATCGCGCAATATCTGACACTGTGTCATGCCATGCCATCCGAAGTGAGAACTCTCTTTAGTTTTACACAGGGTTGGATCTATTATATCATTTTAAAGCTCTAATTACAGGTTTCAGATTCACTGCATAATGCAGTCTGCATTTGACTGTTAATGTTGGGTAAAATAGTGAATTTCTATTTTTCAAGTACAAGTACAATATTCAGGATCAATAAAACTCATAGCCAATTTTGTGGGTTAGCGCAAAACCGGAAACAATATTAAGAATAAAAATAAGAAAGCAGCTGGCTCACTCTACTTCTTACCTCCCGCTACCCTTAGTAAGGGAGGTATAGGAATCGTGGTACAAATAACATATCGAGATTTTGATAAATGGCAATGTTTTAAGGTCCCTAGAATCCAATTTTAACATTTTCACGATGATGTCTGTGTGTATGTGTGTGTGAATGTATATGTGTGGATCCTCCACTCTAACTCAAATACTATCATTCAGAAAATTTTGAAACCTTGTATTTCGAACTTTTTCTATATTGGAAAGAGTCCATTAGACTTTGGTAAAATTCAGATAACCGGTTTGAAAAATATCTTTTTATATTTTGCGTTCATAATGAAGTCATTACGATACGCAATTGCGTATCGTAATGACCTTCATTTCGATACGCAATTTTTTGTTTTAGACGGTTGGTACTAGATGACGTTTCTTTAACCCATTTTTACCTAATTTATTTTTATTTAATTGACAATTCATTTTAATAATATAATGTCGATATTATTATTATTTTTTTATTTAGGGAAGATTATTTACATGAAAATGTACAAATATAATCACAAATTGAGTAAGTAAATGTTAATATAATGTTCGAATTAGTCCACATAGATGGACCTAGTAGTACTAAAAATTTGTAGATTGAACCTTTGAACGATAGAAAATTATTTTTTATTAATTTTAAAGCAAGTAATTCAAATATAAGAAAAAATAAAAATTTCCTGTACACTGAGGCTGAAAGGGTTAAATTGTCAAACGTCAAAGCTGGAAGATAAGAAATTTCAATATAACCTCAAAATTTCTTTTACTTAATTAATCACTTTATTTAATGAATATAATAATAATAATTCATATTTTCGTCTTACTTTGCATTTCAAAATAAGCAATCAAAACATTCTCTGTTACGCCTTTGACATTATTTTCTTTACACCATGTGTCAAAATTTGCAAATTCTTTCTCATAAATCTCGCGCGATTTTTTAGGAAGTAGATTATTTACTGTAGTCTGAGCTATATTACGTAGCTCAGGCGGACTGCAACTGATTTCATCTTCCATGATTACACTAAATTCACTTAAATTTGTTCGTAAATATTGAAATGACATGAACTTTCAAATAATAATTGAATGTGGTCAATTCAATGTTACCAACTACAACATTTCACTTACAAATTTCCCTAAATCAGCTCGGTTTAATATTAACAGTTTTTTAAAAATATTTTAGTTTGTAGAAGGTGCAAAATATAAAAAATAGTATAAAGAACTCATTTTATAAGACTTTCTTTCGCACTTGTCAATTAGAAAACTCGCTAACGCTCGTTTTCTAAATTTTGACGCGTGCGAAAAAAACATGTCTTATAAAATACGTTCTTTAATATACTATTAAATGTTATTTTTTTGAGATTAGTGATATAAAAATTAAAGATTATTAAATTTTCTATAAATAAATAAAATAAATATATCATCATGGCATATTACCCATTGCTGGGTGTTCCAATCTGCTTTGTACGCAGATTTCGGTAATCATGATGACATATTTGTACCGTGCGGGCGTTTACCAGGCGTCACTTCACGGTCACTCATTGCTGACGTGGAGAGGGGTCAATTTTGTGCCATTTAAAATTAAATATTTGGCGTCGGTCAGGATCGAACCATGTTCACCAGATTCGGGACAAGACACTCGGGTACTCTTAAAATATTAAATTCCTATCCAAAGACAATTATTTCGTCTCGTCCTCATTCATTATCGCATTCAGATAAAAAAAACTCAGATCTTCATAAAGCAAAATATTCCTCACTGCTTACATATTGAAGTAGCGTATTCGGTAGCAAAATTACCGCACCCGGACTTTTCCACTGCACTAGTTTAATGAACTTGAAACAAATAAATTATACAAAACTTATAATATTCATTACAAAATTGGCATTAATTTTTTGTAAAAACGAAAGCTACAACAATATCTTGAAGTCATATTTGAATACGTTCCTATCTTCACTGCAAAACTGTTGAGTAGTACTGTAAGTACAAAGTGTAAATTTTATTATTATTATTATTTTGTATGGAGGACTGTAGAAAAAATATTGTGTGTGTTTCGAGCGCAAATGGACATTGTCGATTTCGAGAGAACCTCTCAATCGACAATGTCCCATTTTACGCTCTTAATACACAAATAGCTATTTACTTCTAATAGTATGCTAGTAGTGTACGTAGCAAATTTACCATATCCAAAAATAGCCCTGGAATTATTTTCACAAAATCACAAAATACGCCTTTTGCTTTAAATTATTGATTTATAGAGTTCCACAGGTTTGATCCAAAAACGAAAACTGTTACCCCCACTTCATTTTGCATAAAATATTCATGTTGGCGATAAGGTTATCGTTTATCTAGCTCAAGAAGAATGGAAAGTATCGAATTAAAATTAAATATAAAATAAATTGTGTGAACAGTTGTGCTGCCACCTGCAAAAGTTTGACGTGAACGCTCCCAGTGGACATTCACTTTTCCACTGCACTAGTTTAATGTACTTGAAACAAATAAATCATACAAAACTTATACTATTCATTACAAAATTGGCATTAAGTTTTTGTAAAAACGAAAGCCAAAACAATATTTTGAAGTCATATTTGAATACGTTCTTATCTTCACTGCAAAACTGTTGAGTAGTACTGTAAGTACAAAGTGTAAATTTTATTATTTTTGTATGGTGGAGGACTGTAGAAAAAATCTTGTGTGTGTTTCGAGCGCAAATGGACATTGTCGATTTCGAGAGAACCTCTCAATCGACAATGTCCCATTTTGCGCTCTTAATACACAAATAGCTATTTACTTCTAATAGTATGCTAGTAGTGTACGTACGAAATCTACCATATCCAAAAATAAACCTGGAATTATTTTCCTAAAATCACAAAATCGCCTTTTGCATTAAATGATTGATTTATAGAGTTCCACAGGTTTGATCAAAAAACGAAAACTGTTACCCCCACTTCATTTTGCATAAAATATTCATGTTGGCGATAAGGTTATCGTTTATCTAGCTCAAGAAGAATGGAAAGTATCGAATTAAAATTAAATATAAAATAAATTGTGTGAACAGTTGTGCTGCCACCTGCAAAAGTTTGACGTGAACGCTCCCAGTGGACATTCACTTTTCTACTGCACTAGTTTAATGTACTTGAAACAAATAAATTATACAAAACTTATAATATTCATCACAAAATTGGCATTAATTTTTTGTAAAAACGAAAGCCAAAACAATATCTTGTAGTCATATTTGAATATGTTCCTATTTTCACTGCAAAACTGTTGAGTAGTACTGTAAGTACAAAGTGTAAATTTTATTATTTTTGTATGGTGGAGGACTGTAGAAAAAATCTTGTGTGTGTTTCGAGCGCAAATGGACATTGTCGATTTCGAGAGAACCTCTCAATCGACAATGTCCCATTTTGCGCTCTTAATACACAAATAGCTATTTATTTCTAATAGTATGCTAGTAGTGTACGTACCAAATTTACCATATCCAAAAATAAACCTGGAATTATTTTCCTAAAATCACAAAATCGCCTTTTGCATTAAATGATTGATTTATAGAGTTCCACAGGTTTGATCCAAAAACGAAAACTGTTACCCCCACTTCATTTTGCATAAAATATTCATGTTGGCGATAAGATTATCGTTTATCTAGCTCGTGTATGGCAATATCTGCTCCAGTCCGTCCCTGGTTGGTTGTCGCTAGGAGAAGGACTAGTTGACATCTTAAACGGTGAACGTAGAGTGAATTTTGAAGCTCCCCTGCCAGCACTTTATGAGATAGTTCCACCAGGAGACGCGGCTTCTCAGATTACGCTGCGCTCGGCTCAGCGTTTACTCTTCGGTTTTTACCCTGCTACACCTTGTTTATAGTTTGCGAAATGAAATGCTGTCGCTGGCTTTCAGCTCAATTTTCTCCAGCGGGACGAGACATTCATTACTTCAATCATTATCACAACGTGATTCATAAATCGTCTCACCTCGTCTACCTGCAAGTTGAAGTAATGAATCCCTGAGAATGAAATACTCGAGTATTTTCATTACGACTCGTATGCGGCCGTGTGTTAGATTGTAATCATTACTGTTGTTGAAACTAGACTTTATTGTCTTGGATTCTCAAATTAAGGTTTCATTTTCAACAGATAAACAATATATTTCATTTCACAGGCTTTAACCCATTTGTATGTTTAATCAGTTTTCCTGAAAATTTCTTTATATGGGTTTTGTTTAGAAGAGTTTAGAGATGTTAATTTATGTTGAGTCTGAAACTTCTTGACTGTGAAAAATGTTTGGGAAGAGAAGAAAATTCCTGGATTGCAGTCAATAAAAATTTATTTAAATCGGCCTCTACCGGTTTCGGCAACACATTTGCCTTCTTCAGGAGCTATAAAATTGTACAAACAGATTCATTTTATGTTTTACAGTGTGTATTACAATGAACTTACGTGATTTATTCTATTGTATATAAATGTAACATATTAAAAATACAAAAATAACAGGTACAGCACACATTTGGACGTCACAGTTAAAAAAATAAATAAATAAATATGATAAAATACTCATAGTCGTCAACAATATAAAATTTGCAAAAAAGTTTGCACCCTTTGAAAATTTATAATTAAGTTTGAACAAGTTAAGTTCCGAAGTTTTTTAAGAAGGTTTACCGCCATTTATTTAAAAGTTTTATGTTTTATTATTCTTACTATTATTTTGTTTTTCATGTAATGTTTCTTCTTTTCTTTTTATTGTTAAATTTTAAAATGTTTGTGTATATTTTGCTGAGGTTAATTGTGTCTGTTTGTAAATTAATATTGTTTTTATCGTCATTTATATGTAAAATTTCCAGTGTCAAACGCTTTGGCAGATTTTGTTCTGTGTCTAAAATTCTAACGTTGTCAAAATTAAAACTGTGGCCTGACGATTGAACATGTCCTACTAAGGCGCATTTCCCTTTGTTGTTGTTTTTGTTACTACAGTTTCTTTTATGTTCATCCATTCTTTTATGTAAATATCTCTTCGTCTGACCAGTATATTGAGCTGGGCAGTCATTGCAGGGAAATTTATAAATTATATTGGTTTTGTATTTCTTGTCTTATAAAATTCCCTGCAATGACTGCCCAGCTCAATATACTGGTCAGACGAAGAGATATTTACATAAAAGAATGGATGAACATAAAAGAAACTGTAGTAACAAAAACAACAACAAAGGGAAATGCGCCTTAGTAGGACATGTTCAATCGTCAGGCCACAGTTTTAATTTTGACAACGTTAGAATTTTAGACACAGAACAAAATCTGCCAAAGCGCTTGACACTGGAAATTTTACATATAAATGACGATAAAAACAATATTAATTTACAAACAGACACAATTAACCTCAGCAAAATATACACAAACATTTTAAAATTTAACAATAAAAAGAAAAGAAGAAACATTACATGAAAAACAAAATAATAGTAAGAATAATAAAACATAAAACTTTTAAATAAATGGCGGTAAACCTTCTTAAAAAACTTCGGAACTTAACTTGTTCAAACTTAATTATAAATTTTCAAAGGGTGCAAACTTTTTTGCAAATTTTATATTGTTGACGACTATGAGTATTTTATCATATTTATTTATTTATTTTTTTAACTGTGACGTCCAAATGTGTGCTGTACCTGTTATTTTTGTATTTTTAATATGTTACATTTATATACAATAGAATAAATCACGTAAGTTCATTGTAATACACACTGTAAAACATAAAATGAATCTGTTTGTACAATTTTATAGCTCCTGAAGAAGGCAAATGTGTTGCCGAAACCGGTAGAGGCCGATTTAAATAAATTTTTATTGACTGCAATCCAGGAATTTTCTTCTCTTCCCAAATGTTAATTTATATTTTTCAGAGAAACTGACACTCTTGAATACTTCTTTTTATAAAATAATAAGCTCTTCCTGGTAAAGGTACAAATATGTCATCATCATTACCGATATCTGCATACTAAGCGGATTGGCACACCCATCAATACGTAATATGCCGTGATGATATATTTATTTATTTAGTTACCTATTTATTTTATTTAAAATTTTCGCATCAACAGCGGAATCTGTTCTGATTTTAAGTAGGTGTTGTGCGTTTGTTATATATACAGGCTGATATTTTTCAAGGTGTACATAGGAGATTAACATGGGAAATTAGTTTTTTTGCAAACCGTTGCACTCCGTTTTAACGGCAATGGTTGTAGTGTCAATTGTCAATACATAGACAAAAAAATTCCCCATACCAAAATACCAAATACTTGGAAATTATCTAGTATTTTAGGCCCATAAATTAATTTTAAAAATTACTCATTAAAATTAATTTATGGGCCTAAAATACTGGATAATTTCCATGTATTTAGTATTTTCGGATGGGGAATTTTTTTTATCTTGTATTGACATCAAAACCAAAGTAGACACCCAAAATTCGAAATATATCTTTCTGCGTCCGTCGGGATCGAACCCGGCCCAGTTTCGCGACCAGACACTCAGGCACGAGACGCCATGTTTAACTAAATCTAAAAATTGTTTTAAATCATTTCATATAATAAAAAATCTGAAATGGCCAGCACATTACCTTCTGTCAGTTCTATGTATTTTGTACAAATTTCCATGGTTATAGCAAAGCTAGCTGCTTTATGAAATTTAATTTCTTTATAATTTTTTAACTCTATATCCATTGAATATGAATAAATGTAATCAAATCGTATAGAGAATAAAATATTCTTTAATATTTATAATAACATTAAATATGGAAAACTGATATTCAACAGTATTTTTTCAAGAAATACTATTAAAATCTTAAAATGAGGGTACTTCCGGTTGACCAATTATAATCAAAATCTAATCATCTCTTCACATGGATGTAAAGCAAAGAAATACGAAAGAATTATAATTTTTTGAATTGTAGTATTTGAGTTATCGGATCCGAAAAAAATGTCACACACACACACACACACACACACACACACACACACACACACACACAAACACACACACATACATACATACATACATACATACATACATAGATACATACATACAGAAATCATCGTAAAAATAGTAAAATCTTATTCCAGGGACTCTAAAACGTGCTTATTCATCCAAAACTCACCACCGTATTTTTTGAGCAAAGACAATACCTTCCTTACCCAAAGGTGACGGAAGGTAAAAAACTAAAATGCATTGTATATTTAAAGAGAATAATAATTTTTATTTGCAAAATCAAAATGTTTTAATTGAAATTATAGTTTCGTTATTGGGCTATGTGACCATATGAGCCATTTGAAGGTCAATATTGAGCTTTATAAGATATTCTATATGCATAAGAATTACAATAATTTTATATAGGGTCTTTAGGCATTGAACAATAAAGGCTTCAAAAATCATCGTAACAATATGGTTGCAGAAAGGGGACCATTTATTTTTGACCTCAGAATGGGACAGCGCAAAGGGGGGGGGGGGGATGCATAATGACATACAGGTCAAATGTCTAATAATTGAAAGTTACATTTTCTCAAGGGATGTGAAGTTGCACGTTTTTCTCTTTCAGGTACATATATAAATTTCCAGATCACTTGAACTTGAATTAATCTTAGACGTTAAATTGCAGTTGCAGACCCATTTGTTTTATATTTGTCGACGGAGCAAATCAGTTTCAAAATGTCGGATCTAGTTTTCAAGAAGGAATGGAGCTCATTACATAATTTGTTGATGTTAGTCTTGGTAATCAAAATAAATAAAAAATCAAGATATAATAAATTATCGTTTGGCCCGTTTGCAAAAGCGGGACATTTTTGCTCTCGCTGGGTAAAGCGGGACTGTCCCGCCCAAAGCGGGACGTTTGGTCACGTTAGTTAAAGGTCAGAAGGTCACCTACTAAATGGGCATGGTCATCTTGTTATCTGTAGTCGGTTCGTTGGTCAGTACTTTAAGTGTAGTGGTGAGGCAAATTTGCGACATGTAAAGTACTACCTATCACCTATTCTAATGCTAATCAGAATCGGTATAACTTGATTCTATAATGATCTTATGTTAATCGATCTCTACACATGTCATCAAAGCAAAGGCTGTATTACACTGTAGACTAAATAAGTGAATAAATAACGCTTTTTGATTTAATTAATTATGTTTTATATTTTTACTTTTCTTCCAAAATGTATTTCATTGAAATGTACTCGGAATAACATCTCAGCGCGGGAATTAATTTGGAAATTGGTGTAAAATTCGGATAAATGCGTGGGAGTTAGAGATAAGAAATGCGATGATATTTCGCAGGAATAATGTCTCGTATTTTCCCTTTTCGGAAGCATAAAATCTTGTGACGCTCGTTGGTGAGATGTGAGAAAGTGAGAACATCAGAGTTTGAGATTACAGGGCATAATGTTTTGAATGTGGTTCTTTCTAAGGATGTTTTTCACTCGTCATATGTTCATGGACTGAAGTCCTTCGTTCAATACGTCAATAAATCTAATGGCGTCTTTCTGAGATCCATTGAAGACAAGTTCTTGTCTTCTTTATGGCTGTTTATGGCAGCGTTTCCTCTTTCAGATGACAGAACACAAAGAGTTCGTTTCGCCAAGACCATCTCGTAATACGTGCCCAATGCCTCCCAAATAACGAAGTTTTTATTTGGAAATTTCCGCAGTCTTCTACTTCTACTTCTCTAACTCTCGGCACTCATAAAACACTTTTATTTCTCGTAAAACTAAACACTACAATAGATTATTATTACCTACCATTCGCAGATTCTCCAATTTCAAAAAGTTTCACTGTAGGTATATAATAACCTTCTATTGTATTTTATTAATACAGTATTAGATTGTAGTTTCAAATTTCATATCCATCAACAATTAAATAAAAGTTGTATATATATATATATATATATATATATATATATATATATATATATATATATATATATATATATATAGGGTGTAAATGAAATAAGTGCATTAAATTTAACCAGTAATGTAACTCGATGAGAGGAACAATATTTCTTAATAACTTTTTTTCTAAGTCTTAGATTTTGAGTAAAAATTATTTAAAGATTTGCTGCATATTTCGTTACCCGCCCATGGAGAACAAATGGGTGCTGCCGTATTCAAGTGGGATACAAACAGCTCAAAAATTGTCGGTTATCGGGTACACTTACAGTCACAGTAATTAATAAACGAATCAAGGGAAATAACATTATTATTAATTAATACGTAATAGTACAATTTTTAAAATAAATAAATTTAAATTTTGGATAACAACATTATAAAGTTGTGTATTAAACCAGGATTTTAATCACCTGTGAATAGTGTGAATAGAGGAAGACAAGGAGGGACGAGGAAGAGCAAAAGCATAGTTGTTAGGTTATGAGATGATTATTTATCGTCGACAAATCATAATAGTTTGAATACGTTATTCAAAAAATGTAAGTACAAACTTTTGTCCATTTAAAAGAGGTACATGAGTACCAATAATTAGTCGTCCATTTATTGTTCCCGCCCAAAACATTTTTTAATGAAAATTTTTACAGCATTTTCGTCTGTCGAGATGTGTATTGTGCATAATAAATACACCTTCCCAAGTAAATTCAGTCTCATTAATGAACATTATGAGCCGTTCCCGAAATTGAAGTCTGTTAGGTGCTGAAAACATAGAACTTTTTGCACATGGATATAACTGTTGCTTTTTTTAAAATTGTCATATGTGACACTCCGTATTGTGATGTGATAAAGATGTACAAGATTAACAAATGTGCGAATATTAAGAACAGAATGATTTGGAAACGCTCAGTGTAAATGCGTTGGCAACTCCATGACACTGTTTTTATGTCAACCGTGATGTCAAGTTAAATGTAGTACAGGTACGAATATAAAAATAAATAAATGAACCATAGGTAAGTAATTGCAATGTCTGTGTACTCGCATGTTGACAGAATTTTACCTTGTAAACAAGTTTGTTACTAATGTCAAAATTTAATTGCAACAATTGACAGGACTGTCAATTGCTAAAACAATTTTTTTTATTGCTACTGCATTCAATTATCACAAAAATATTTGGAACGACTCGTCAATTTACGGGGTGGTAAAGATGCTAAAAAAATATGCGATTTCGAGAAAAAGTTATTAAGAAATATTGTTGCTCTCGATGAGTTATATTACTGGTTAAATTTAATGTACTTATTTCATTTGCACCTCGTATATATATATATATATATATATATATATATATATATATATATATATATATATATAAATAGTACTGAACGGTAAGTAAATAAAAACAACAATCGAAGCTTACTTTCAAAATGACAACTAAAATTTTTTAACGTGTCATTTTCAAATCTATTTTTTTAAATTTTGTTTGTCGATTGTGCAAAAAATGTTACCTATAAGCATTTCGAACGTTAAGGAATTACCGATCTCAGACAAAAATAGAGTCATCGCTATGCTCCTCGCCCAAACAATTGTCTTCGATCGGTAAACTGTCCTTACCGTTAAGGAATAAAATAAATTTTATTTTCGAAGTGTACTTCGAAATGAGATAACGCGCTTAGTTCGAATTCAATGATGTGCAACAACTTCATGGTATAGATTTGTACACAGTCACGAATGTACAAGGTGACATAAATTGAGATCAATTTGAAATACATCATAATTTCAAATTGATCTCAACTTTTCGCTCGTCAGTGTACCTATAACAGTGAAATGATTAATTTATAAATTAAATAATTGTATATTATATAAACTTAACATTTCATTATTATACATTATTTTTTGCTCCTCAATATTACGTGGTAATATTAAATAAAACATTTTTGAGTCCACATATATCTTCCTTTTGCAACCCCTCATTCGTTTAAATTGTTTATATTGACAAATTCTGAGATACAAAAGACTGATAATCAAAGAGGTGTCGATTTCCCCGTTTAATTTTTGAAGGATGCAAAACTTTAAAAACAAACAAACTGTTGGTCTTTGAAAGGGTTCCAGCAAAATTAGTTCTATTTTTAAGCTCAAAGGATAAGGTAATGATTTTTAATCTTGTGTTTCGGAAAGTGACAAGTGAAGCGTTCCGGAAAATCCGCGATACTAGCTCGGCAAACGTTTCAATCGATACGGGCCTGATAATTTTAATAAGCCGCGCAGCTAACCGTTCTGCAAAGGATTTTTATTAAAGAGATGTCTGTGTTATCGACACGGTCAGTGCGCCAGTAAGTGACGTCAAAAACCGTGTTTGAAATTTTTAACATGATGAAGTTATCACCGTGGTAATTGCATGAGCTCGGCTACTGGAAAATAAAAATAATACGCGATGAATTTTCAATGTTATAAAATCATGTACTCGCTCAACTTCATCATATTATTGATAGATTCGACCTTTGACATTTAACTGCCTTTATTTATCTCATATACACTGTTTTCACCTCAGTTAGTAATATACTATTCTTCTTTACTACAAATATTTTTTTCTACTCGGACAACTAAATAATTCTAGTAGAACTTTCAGAAAGAAAATAAAAACATCTGATGTGGCTAGCACATTACCTTCCGTCAGTTATATGAGGCATTTACGATAATTGTACCGGTGAACTGTTACCGGTAAACAGCTGTTTATCAGGTTATAGCTACCGGAAAAAAATTTGAAAGGTTAGAAATTTGATGTACTTAACAAACTGAGCAGTCCTACATTGAACACATTTCCACTTTTACCGCGCGCGCTTCACTTTGCATCACTACCTTTTTTTGAATTTAGATTCTTCATGAGTCCAGTAAAGGGATCTGGTAGATATTGTACAATTTTCGAACACGGTAACTTTTTACCACTCGTGTTTTCGAACACAGTCGTAGATGCGATATCTACCCGTACAATTTTCGTAAAATCCATACAGAAAGTTCCTTGCAAAAGATTCTAAATTTCTTGTATGTACATTATCTTTCGATAGTTGTATGTATTTTATACAAATTCCATACAGAAAGTTTCGAGCAAAAAAATCCTATATTTCAAATAAAATTATAACACAAATTTTCTTAATATAGGGCGCGAGCAAACACGTGACTCGAGCGTCCTTGACGTGTTTGGAATCAGTTGATTTGTGTGCGTTTGACATTTTTACAAGAACAATGTCACTTTGACAAGACCAATGTTTTAACTTATTTTGATTTTGAATTGTTGAGAAGTGATTATTTTTAATTTCATGTGTTTTACTGCTTGAATAATGTACAATAATAAGATTTTAGCAGTTCAAAATCAAAATAAATGAAAACATTGGTCTTGTCAAAGTGACACTGTTCTTGTCAAAATGACATGCGCACACAAATCAGCTGATTCCAAGTAAGGATGCCCGAATCACGTGTCTGCTCGCGACCTATAGTAGCTGTTTGTAGCACAGCTAGCTAATTAACGAAATTTAATTAATGAAATCAAATCGTATAAAGAATACAATGTTCTTTAATATTTATAATAACATTAAATGTGAAAAAATCATATTTAACATCGTTTTTTCAAGAAAAACTGTTAAAATCTTCAAATGAGGGTACTTCCGGTTGACCAATTATAACCAAAATCTAATCAGCTCTTCATATGGATGCAATGAAGAGGAATACGAAAGAATTATAATTTTTGGAATTGTAGTATTTGAGTTATCGTAGTCGAAAATTTTGTTACAAACACACACATACACACATGCACACATAAACACTCACACACACACACACACACATACACACACACACACACACACACACACACACACACACACAAACTTATATACACACACGCAAGCACGCGCGCACACACATACACACACACGCACACATACACATACACAGACATCATCGTAAAAATAGTAAAATCTTATTCTAAGGACCTTAAAACGTACTTATTCATTAAAAAACTCACCACCGAATTTTTTGACCAAAGACAATACCTTCCTTACCAAAAGGTGACGGAAGGTAAAAAGAAATGTTAATGACTCTATTGTGAGTAATTTATATAATATCAGTCAACAATACTCGTAATGATTATAAAGAAAAAAATGTAAAATATCCCTCTAATTTAAAAAGTTTCTTTCATTACATCGATCTGATTTTTATTGTACACGGGTAAATACAAGTAGGTAACATTTTAATTTAAAATGAATGAAAGAAAATAGACTAAAACAACTAAAGAATATTGATTAAATTGGAAGGACACAACAGAATTAAAAGCAATTAACCGCAATATCAATGAAATCAATTAGATTTACGCAAACACAATCCACTAAACATGTGTTAATTATTAATTCGTAATCAATTCAGATAACCTCAACATGATGTGTCTGATTCTGTCATCATCTGAATATATGTGTAGAATTATTTGTGCCGATCTGTTGCCAAAGTATAACGCAGTTCATTTTGATAGGCTTTTCCAATCAGTGCAACAATACAAAATGAAAATGTTGAATCCACAACAGTAAACTTATTTTGAGCGGGTATTACATTTCACTGCGATTGTGAATTGTGACCTAGTTTGTGTCGTAAATCAATAAATCAATTAAACATCATACAATTTAAATGATATTTTCCATTTGAGGACGGTCACGATCTTTGGAATCAATGTCAGTAATTAGCCATTTTCATGGCATGACTCCTCGTTTATAATCTAATCTTCCAGGATTAAATATAAATGCCTGTTTTGTGGGTAACACCGGCAAAAAAGGATTTTTTGGTGGCGGGACGCCAAATATTATACAGTGAACACTGAAAACCGTGACATAGGCGTTTAACATGGGAAAACAGTTTTTTACAAATATCATCTGTCGCGCAAGACTATAAGAGTTTTTGATTTCGTTGGATAGAATATTTAATTTGACATCGAAGAGTATTGTGACAAGGCGAGGGTAAGAGCAATAATAAATAAATAACTTTTTTCTATTTTGGTGTTTTTATGAGTCTGTAAAAGCACTGTTTATCACTGAAAACACGACGTTTAGAAGATCTATAAACGTACTGTTTTTGGCGCCTTTCATGTTCTAGAGGTGGTAGTCATGCTTTCATAACTGACAGATAACCTCAAAATGGTAAATTGTTCGTGTTGAAATATTACTTCTAATTGTTGATTTTTATCCTTTCTGTAGGTGATAGGACTAGAAAGAAAAGAAATTTATAGCTATAGCTGTGTTAGTTAAGAAAGAATAAGAATCTGTGAAGTTAAAATTTCAACTAAAAAATTATGAAACAAGAAACAATGCGCTCAGGTTTACTTTGTCAAAATAATTAAAACGGTAAGTTTTATTTATTACAATTTAAATTTATGGTAAAGCAATTTTGAATTGAATGTATTGTTATTCAAGGCAGGTTATGAAATGTATGATGCACGATGCACGTTACTTGAAAATGTTGACACTGTCTACTCAATTTGTGGCAGCTACTAGCAAACAAATATGAAAAGTTGACGTTTTAATCCATGATTTCCAGTTCCACATTGTGGCTAACTATCGAATATATGTCATATATGTTTTGTAGTAAAATTTGTAACAACAGCTGTTGTCGTTATCTGTGCAACTGAGCAGTGAGTGTTGACAAAATGGTGAAAAGTAAAAGTCTAAATCAATAAATTGTTCATTAAAGTATTTCATTATTTAAAGAGTTGTATTTATATGTTGTTTTCTCAATAAAAAGGCTTGATGGTCCACGTAACGTCCTTTAATCCCATATTCAAGTTTTATTTATGATAATAACCAACACGAACCACCGATATGTCAAATCAGGATGGTTCATTAATAAACCTTGGAGTTCATTGTTAGTATTGGTTTTCCTCTTACATAATTGTATAATACTTGATACAATGTTTTAATGCAAACTTTAGACAAAATCACAAGATACGCAAATTGTCAAAATGTGAAATTTCAATTTTTAGCGGGAAACGCTACCAACATAAATGATAAAAAAACACCAACTCATATATTTGACAAGTCCTTTTTTTAAAAATCTAATTGTAAAATTACCTCAATAGAAAAAATAGTATAAAAAACAAGTATCATAAGGCCTGTTGACGCACTCGTCCTTTGTAAAACTCGCCTGGCGGCTCGTTTTCCAAACTTGGACTCATACGTTAACAAATTGCCTTATGATACTTGTGTTTTAATGTACTATTTATAAACTTTTCTAAATTATAGTTTCAATATTCATATTTTAACTCTGTTTATCTATTTAAGTCAAAATTCAGTTTAGAAATTCTTTTCGTATTATGATAGTCACGACATTTATTTGTTGATAATTAAGTCTGGAAATTATTACGTGTACGTGCGTGACTTTGGATGCCCTACCCTATTCACCCCGTACCCCTAAGATAATCCTGTCCTGAAGATAGCGTTTTGTTTTTAAAGATAGTCGGTTTAGATACTCGTGAGAGTTAACATGTAAGAGTCGAGTTTAGAGAGCCATGGGGTTCGTCGCGTCGGGCAGACGTTTTTTTGTTTTTGAACATGTAGTGTTTTAGTTTTGGGGCGACGCCCGCCCGCTGGGTTACGGAATGTAACATATTAGTAATGGCTTAGTTGAGTATGTTTAGTTTAATCCATAGTTAATAATAAGTTATAAAAATCATGTAAATAAAGTATTAGTTATTAAATCATCAAGTTGTGTCCATGTCCTTAAATTCTGTGTTCGTATGCCCTATCGTAGTGTTCATCAGTGTAAGGTAAAGTTAAAGTGTAAGTGCGTGTGTTTCTTCCTTATCACCAGTAAGTGAAAGTGTATCATCGTAGGGAGTAAAAAGCAGTAGTAACAGTCATCTTTTTCGGATGAGACCCCCCTCGTGTTACAGTGTCTAAATACGCCTAATTTAATGGCTTATTATTAAAATGTTTGCGAAAGTATAATGCAGCTTGACAGTTATTACTTATAACTTATTAAAAACAGTAATCATGGAAACGTATTCTGTAGCTGAATTGGTTAGATCGGGGCATTGTAATAATTATTTACGAGTTCAAATCCTGCCCGCCTCATATTTTTATTATTTTTTATTTTATTTTGTAAAATGTATTATTAAAAAATTACAAAATTAAAACATAAATAGGGGATTACAGCTCAATCGAATTAAGAGAAATTAGTCGAAAATAGTGAAAGTATATATGCTTAATAATGAATATTAATAAAGAAATAAAATGATATAATTGAAATACTTCGGAAATAAGGGAGTTTTTGTTTTAGCAGCTCGTCACTCATATGAAATCCATATATATTATTTTGATTGGCGACTCAAAGACCTCCTATAAATATATAACGTATACCGAGTTAGGGGCGGAGCCTACTACCAATGGAAATAGAGAAATTCAAATAGCGGAGGCGTGGCTATCAGTCCAGTAGGCAATTCTCAACAGGTTTTATTTAAATATAAATATTTTGCATTAAACTTAATAATTTATATACATTTCCAATTATAAATCATGTCGACTTGTACAGTGTACATTCATTTGTTTTTTATAAATATAATTTAGAAATAGCATATATTTCAAGAACATTTAGGTCCACGAAGAAAATATAAAAACTTATATTCGTGACGTCACATCTATATTTTCAAATTTCGGAGAACTATAACTCGCTTATTAATAGGAATTTGAAATTATTGAAAAAAATCTATTCTTAACTATTTGTTTATTAGTTTGGGAAGTAATTTTAAATTGTTTACTGAAATAATTTAATATATAAACTTTATTGCAGTTTTTTAACGTTATAATTGCTACGAAGTTTTAAGTAAATCTACACCGTTGTTCGAGAATAGCATAGAAAGTTTCTGCAAACAAATATAATAAAGGTAGCTACGAAAAATAAATGCATGGCAAAACCAAACTACATCCTTTGGTAGCATGGCAGTTCTTGTTACAATTCGTAATCTGTTATCACTAATTTTCCATGCAGTTTTAAAATACGCACGTCATACTGAAAATGCAGTTAACAAGAGAAAATTTCCTAGCCATGATATTTTACGATTTTAAAAGTTTGCTCTCTCCAAAACAATGCATCGAAAAGCTTCGGGATGCTTTTGGAAATAAAGCAACTTGTATCAGGTCTGTTCACAGCTGGTACAATGAATTTAAATTTTATCGAGTTTCTCGCAATGACGATTTACACGAAGATCGGCCAATTTATGCAGTTACGGATAAAAACATAGCTGGTATTCGTACATGATTAAAGAAGACAACCGTGTCACATACAGAATTATACGGGCTACTCCGGGTATTGGAATGATCGCTATAAATAAAATTTTGCTCGATTATCTAAAAGGCAGGAAAGTTTGTTACCGTTGGATACCTCATAATTTAAATGATGGTCAAAAGCAACATAGTGTGAAATGGTGCATTAAAACATTTAAAAAGTACAACGAAGCTAAAACTAAAGCAGTGTTTGATATTATAACAGGTGATGAATAATGGATGTATGCATTTAAACCTGAAACAAAACGACAATCAGCCTTTTTCTCAAAATCCGGTCATAATGTCAATATTGCATTAGAAGATATGAAAACAATAACTTCTAATTGATACAAACAATTTATTTGCCACTGGTTTTATCGAATGCATAAAATAAATGTATTGAGTTAAAAGCAGACTATTTCGAAAAACAATAAAAAAATATTTCTGGAAAATTTTGTCTTCTATTAGTAGTTTGAAGTAACTTTCGGTGCTACCCTCGTATATATGGACGCCAAATTTTGTAAAGATGTTCTTTCGGCTTCCCAGCGTGTCGTAGAAGTAGTTAGAACTCAAAATTTTACTTATTTTTTTAATAATTAATTAATATTGAACTAGCCTTTGTTATATTTACGTGGGTCGTAATCACATCATAAAATAAATATTTTATTAGTGAACCCAATTTTCAATAGTAATAATCAATCGATTGAACAAAGAAATATACGAGTACCTACACCAGTATATTAGAATTTTCATAATACCTATGAAATAATAGTGTTTTATGTTTTATTGGCTTCAATCACTGATTTCTCTATAAGCACTTGATAATAGAATATATTATACATAATATATACACAATACCTACCAGTAAAGTAGATACCATATAAAGTAGGTATTTCCAATACAACTGTAATACAGGTCATTAAGTATAGTCAATCAGAATTATTTATTTCAATATTGCTTTATTGAATTCTCACATATGTATTATTTGTTATTAATTTTTAATAAATATTATCATTTTATTTTTTCGGCATAAATAAATTAATTCTAATCTTTATACTGCATATACATATAATGTTTATATTACCTAACTACAGTGCTGGGA
The DNA here is from genome assembly GCA_963082715.1 of Harpalus rubripes. Taxonomy (NCBI): domain Eukaryota; kingdom Metazoa; phylum Arthropoda; class Insecta; order Coleoptera; family Carabidae; genus Harpalus; species Harpalus rubripes. The sequence continues at coordinate 3,896,234 of OY720449.1, forward strand.
CCTTGCGTATCGCTTGGCGATCGCATGACGTCATTTTAACATCTCGGTACAGCTTCTTGTATCGCTTGGCGATAATATGACGTCAATTTTACGTCGTGCGATCGGTAGGTGATACGGCAGTCCCAGCGAGAAACTCTTGTTTTAAATAACCCAATAAATATCGATATTGAGAAACTAAAAAAGTACTTGTACTTCAAGTACATTTAGAAAAATTAAGATACTTGGTACTTGTACTTCAAGTACTACTTTCTGGTACTTTACCCAGCTCTGCACAAGACACGCCGCCTGGAATACGTCATCAATAAATAATTTAGCCATACATGGGCTCAGGATACTCAACTAAATGTAAATTTTAAATTTTTGTTTTTCATTTTCTGAAACCGATAAACTATTGAACAAACCACGGATGTTATGAATCCTAACAAGCCTTAGATATCTTAAAACCGACATCTGCGACAATTATGACATACATTACATTCCTAGGTATGTTAATCGCTATTATCAGATAGTATTAGTTGAGTAATATTTATATTTTTAATGAAAATATATATTATTTCTTTTTCTATTTTAAAAATGCAAACCACGTAGCAATTAGTAATAATAAAATCTGCTTGCGTTATATTATAGGATTTGCGAAAACTGTGTTAATAAAATTACAAAATTCCATTTAATACAGAAAACATTCAAAACAAATAATCATTTTATACCAACATTGTGGCAATTTTCATCCACAGATATTGTAAAACGATAATTATAAAAATCGATTCACTTTTATTACATTTAATAACAATCTAATACATCATTAGTGCTTTTAATGATACGTATTTTAAATATCACGCAGGGCAATTATTTACGCAAACATAGATAAAATATCTAATTTTTCGTCAAACATCATTAGGTACCAAGTTGAAAGAAAGTTGTATTCATGCAAAAACAAATAATGTATCCATCAATAATGACGATCGTTATTAAGACGTCCTTGAAGGGTGTCCTTGACCGCGGGTCAATCGCGCGACCTTGGCGACTAGACAGTGGCATCAATAGACCATTTCTGAGGGGGCTTGCGCCCTCCCTGTTTAATTTTGCGCCCCCTTTCCGTGTTTTTATTTAAATAAATTATTAAAAGTCAATCTGATTTTTTTACTATTTTATTATGCACTTATTTATCTGCAATAAGCAGCGAGACGATTATGTACCTACGACTTTAGCCGAAGAGGAAAGGTGCTTTAAAATATGAAGCGAAAATTCAAATAAATTATTCCTGTATTAGAACTATTAACGCATTAAAAAATTAAACACACGACAAGCATCCTTCCGATACTAACCTGCATTTTAAAATAAAAATTATTGAAATCTATTAATACTGGACTTTTCTCGTTTTGCCATTAAAATCAAAGGCAAATACTAATAGATTTCAATAATATATTTTTTTAATTCAGGTTAATATCGGAAGTATGCGTGTCGTGTGTTGAGTTTTTTTTAAATGTTAATAGTTCGAAACAATTAATTGAATTTTCGCTTCATATTTTAGTACAGGGGTAACCTTTCCTCTTAAGAAAGGTACTATAAGAAATCAAAATGATGCACCATTCAGGCTATAAAAGAGACGAAATTATTTAAGGCTATCCCATTGCAAGGACATAATGAAACAAAAAATTCAACAAATAAGGCCAATTTTATAGACTAGTTATTAAAACATTTGATCTTTTTCTCTAGAATTACAATGTACCTCAAAATGCACATTATTGTTCACTACGTCACAAAATCATGTTATAGAGAGTAGTGCAAAATGTATAATACGCAAAATAACTCCGGAAATTAATAATAGTAGATGATCCTCTGATCCTCAGGACATCACTGCAGAAGAACAGATAAATATTTGTGTTCGCTTCATTACATCTGAAAATATTTTTATGTTTTAAACATGAAAAAATTTAAATGCAGAATCAGACTGTCAAAAACTATTTCGTTGTAAAGTATCATTCACAACAAAAAAAAAATTAACGTAGCGGTAGAATTAGTGGCAGTGGTAGTGGCCTGGGTAAAAGATTGAATGAGTTATAGCAAATGTATTCGTTCACATCCAAAAATTAAGAAAATTAGTAGTAGCGCAGTGGCAATGGCAGCGGTAGAAGTTTGCAATCTCCATACTTCTACGTTGCCTTTACGCTACCGCTTAATTTTTTTGACAGTTTCGACGTTTATTGACATCTGATTTCTGATTTCATCAGATAAAATGAGCAATAGAAAAAGCATCATTTTGTGGTGTACGTCAGACGTTGCGCTATATAAACATACAGACTTATTAATAAATTTTGCACAATTAAAAGTGAACACGTAACTTACCATTTTCGCTTATTTCAAAGGCAATTTGTGCCCACGCATTTTCTTTTTTTGAAATAATTTTAAATTCCCTTAATCTCTTTGCTTATCTCACACAATGGAGTGCTTGTGCATAAGTGTAATTAATAAGTCATCATCTATGTCAGTTGCTTTTTGTGCAAAAATAAAATGACAGCTATAACTGTCAACCTTGCACCCTAGTAATTTATAATAAAAAATTCCTAGAAACTATAATTTCAATAATTTTTCATTGTGAACGGAAATAATTTTTACTATAAATTTCTTACGCTACCGATGCCACTAATTCTTACACTACCGCTAATTTTTTTTATTCTGAATGGGCCTTAAAGGTGCACCCTGTTGCGCCCTCCCTGCTAAAAGTACCTAGTGACGCCCCTGCGACTAGATGGTAGTTTTCAGAGCGACGCTGAAGCAACTCGATGCTGTTCTAAAAAGAATCTAGAATGCTCTGCGTTTCTTTTTTGTTTTATTTTCTGCGTGACATAAGAAATATGAGATAGAGGACCAGCCCGCGACGACAGAGCAGATTGTATTGTGAGTACAACGCCGTCGTGATTTTTTTCTGTCCGTGTAATGAAACAGCAATCTTTTATTTTGCTCGCTTTTTAATTCCGGATATTTATCTGCTGTGACTAGCTGACTTTATTAAATTAATTGCGGTTTCTTTCGTGTGATTCCACGGAGTCTACATGTGCCTGTCAGGCGATGCTTAATCGGTCCGATTTATTTTTCTTAGTCTAATCCTATTACCTTCATCCACGAGCCTATTGCATGGTTTCCTAAACCACCGAATTATTAATAAAACACCAAAACCGCGTGTTCTATAATTACAAGAAATAACGTTCATTATTAATTTATTACTAATTTATTTTACTAGATTGTTTAGTTAAAAAATTTCTTGTGATCAATATAATACCTCTGGTCAATTCAATATTATATATATATATATATATATATATATATATATATATATATATATATATATATATACCGGGTGGCGCTCGAAATCCGTTACATAGGCACCTTTTTTCCTAGCGCGTTGCTTCCAAAATTATTTTAGAAAAAAAATGATCAAATAAAAACTGTAGAATATAAAATTCTGCATGTATATCAGTAAACAAAATTCATTTCGTATAGTAACTCCAGAAATTGAATATGATAATTTTGAAAATTTCAGTTTCATAGTGCTGGCTAGCCATGAATTTAAAACAAAAAAGACAAATAAATGTGATTATTTAAATGCCAAATATTGATTTTTTTTTCAAGAAAAATGAGTATTTGACCTGTATAGAAGAATTAAAATATTATTCTGCTTAAGAATTTTACGTTGACAATTTTATTAAATAATAAAACGTAAATTAAATTTTATGACAGACAAACACACGTTTATTTTTTAAGCTTTTTGTTAATTCCATGGCTATCACTGCTTTTGAGTATATTTTCAACATTTTCATACCTAATTTCTGCTGTTACAAAGCATGCCAAATTAATTTTGCTTGTTGATTCAAATGCAAAATTGTATGTTCTACTTATATTTAAAGATTTTTTTTCTAAAATAATTTGGGGAGCAACGCGCTAGGAAAAACGACTTTCCCATGTTAAATGCCTATGTAACAGATTTCGTGCGCCACCCGGTATATATATATATATATATATATATATATATATATATATATATATATAATAATAATAATAATAATAACATAATAATAATAATAATAATAATAATAATAATAATAATAATAATAATTTAATTTTATGGTAATATTTCAATTTTCAGGGTTCTATTGCTACATCAGGCAGGTTTTGAAATGTATGGTGCACGTTACTTGAAATGTTGACACTGTCTGTCAACTCAATTTGTGGCAAGTGCAAGGAAATATGAAAATTTTACGATCCATGATTTCCAGTTCCACGTCGAGTCGAACTGTCGAATATTAATTTTTTAAATATGATTTAGACATAAGTGTCATGTACAAATACAACATATGTTTTGTATTGAAGAATGTAAAAACAGCTGTTGCTGTTGCACAAAATGGTGGAATGTAAAAGTGTAGATCAATAATTTATCATTAATGTAATTCATTATTTAAAGAGTTTTATTTATAATAATAACTAACATGAACCAGCGACCCCGATTCGTGATATGATAAATTTACCTTTATTACAAGATATGTCAAATCAGGTGGTTCATTAATAAACCGGTGGACTACATTGTAAGTATTGGTTCTCCTCGTCCATAATTATATAATGCTTGATACCTCAATAGAAAAAAATAGTATAAAAAACATGTATCATACTCGTCCTTTGTAACTTGGACTCATACGTTAACAGATTGCTTTATGATACTTGTGTTTTAATGTACTATTATATATTTATAACGGAAAGATGGAAAACGTTATTTTTACAAAAATATATATTTTTTAATTTTAATAGTAGCCCTTGAAATGTCGCAAAGGAGAAAAAAAATTATTGGCAGATTGTAGAAAATTGCTTTAAATTTTAATAATTATTTTAATAATTAATTTTTTGTACCATAGAAATTGACTTTTTTCTGATATTTTTATTAAATTGAAGAGTGATGCTATAGAAGCGTGTAATTAAAGTATTACTACTAAGATAAATTGTAAAGATAAGCTGATTTTTCTCTCGCATTTGTACAATTGATATTTTTATACTCTAAATTTGACTTTTGTTTAGTAAAAAATAGACTGTACTACTAATAAATATGTCTATTAGTGGTATAGATTAACAAATTTCTTTTTTTTTTGGTTTATAAGTATCACATTTTAAGTTAGCTAATTATTTTAAATACAGGAAAGCTTTCCAAGTGTCATTAAAATAAAAACCCCTCGTCGAACTGTTGCTTATTTTCAGGAAACGATAAAAGCGTATTAAAACTTTTCCCGATCTCATAAATGGAAAGAACTAAAAGTCAAATATTTCGTGGTAGATTGGCCGGCGATTAACCGTATAAATATAAAAGTCGATATGAAAGCTGTAAAAGCAACAAGATATAAGTGAATTGGGCCGGATAACAGACGCTGAAATCGACTGATATATCTTACTCGTTTTCACTAAGTAATTACGCTGGGGCGAGGAGGTAGATAGTCGTCAAACGACAACACAAGACTTCTCAAAAACCTCAACTAATAGAGGTTAGCTTTCCTCAAGCAGTTCTATCTTAGGTGGTGTGTCCTGCTTCAGGATTCTGGCTCCTGCGATCGAATCTTGGTCCGAGTGGTGATAAATGCCATCGGGCGTGGTTGTAAATGTTTTGCAGCGCTGCGCAATCCGACCCACCTGTGGTTGCTGAGGAAGATTATACTCTGTCGCTGTAGTTTCAGATAGTTAATATCATTGTCCGCGAGACAAAACCACAGCTCGTGCATTCGCAGAGAACTAGGTATTTTTTTTAAAAGCTTCTTAATTGTAACTTGTTTTAGTTTTTTGCTTGGGGATATTAAAGAGCGAAGCAACGAAACATTCTTACCCAATGTTGTAGTATAACGGAATTTATTTTTCTTTATAGTGTTAAGGGTTGCTTTTTGCTTTGGTGTGTAAAGACTATAATTTATATCAGTCCATTATTTAAATTAGATTTTAACCAGAAAAAACATGATGTGAAACAGATAAAATGATTACCGTGCGCGTAGTTTTCCAAATTATTTTAAATGAAATTCTTCAAATATAAATTATACAGCATAATATATTTGTAAACAAAATTCGTTTTCTGTTTTTTGCAAAAGCAGATATTATATATGAAAATTTGGAAAATAGACAAACAAATGACTGATGTTCTCTGTCTAACGACAAACCACACATCGTCGACGGGGATAGAACGCACGGAGCTACAAAATGACATTTTGTCAATAAAATAGCATATTCAAGAACGTGTTTTATAAGACAAGTTTTTTTCGCACGCGTCAAAATTTAGAAAACGAGCTTTAGCGAGTTTTCTAATTGACAAGTGCGAAAGAAAGTCTTATAAAATGAGTTCTTTATACTATTTTTTATATTTTGCGCCTTCTACAATAACATTTACTTACTCAATTTGTGATTATATTTGTAATCATTTGTACATTTTCATGTAAATAATCTTCCCTAAATAAATTGCGTATCGTAATGACTTTATTATGAACGCAAAATATAAAAATAAATATTTGAACTATAAAATAGTTATTTGTGTGCTAAGGATTGAAATTAGCTCTTTACAAGCTGAGATTAAACTAGATGAAGTCTGCAAAGACCATTGCAGGATTACTCAATAGGCAGACTAGGCAATTGCCTATGGGCCCCGAGCTTTTTAGGGGTCCCGCGCCCCGATAGATTGGATTAAAATAGTATTGATTTTGAAATAATTTATTTTATTACAAACAAAGAAATCCTTAAATAAAATAAAATTGATTACAACAAAGAAATTCTGATTTACAATAGTGGAATCTTGATGACAATAATAAAAAATGTCAACCAATATTACAATACGCTACTATTGCAACTCAATGGGATAATAGTACATTAAAACACAAGTATCATAAGGCAATCTGTTAACGTACGAGTCCAAGTTTGGAAAACGAGCCGCTAGGCGAGTTTTACAAAGGACGAGTGCGTCAACAGGCCTTATGATACATGTTTTTTATACTATTTTTTCTATTGAGGTAATTTTACAATTAGATTTAAAAAAAGGACTTGTCAAAAGTATGAGTTGGTGTTTTTTTATCAGTTATGTTGGTAGCGCTTCCCGCTAAAAATTGAAATTTCACATTTTGACAGTTTGTGTATCTTGTGATTTTGTCTGATTGTTTACATTAAAGCATTGTATCAAGCATTATACAATTATGAAATAGGAAAACCAATGCATACAATGAACTCCAAGGTTTATTAATGAACCATCCTGATATGAGATATCGGTGGTTCGTGTTGGTTACTATCATAAATAAAACTTGAATATGGGATTGAAGGACATTATGTGGACCATCGAGCCTTTTTATTGAGAAAACAACATATAAATAAAACTCTTTAAATAATGAAATACTTTAATGAACAATTTATTATTTATTAATTACTTTCCACTATTTTGCAACACTCACTGCTCAGTTGCACAGATAACGGCAACAGCTGTTCTTACACTTTTTAATACAAAACATATATGGCATATATTCGATAGTTCGCCACAACGTGGAACTGGAAATCATGGATTAAAACGTCAACTTTTCATATTTGTTTGCTAGTAGCCGCCACAAATTGAGTAGACAGTGTCAACATTTTCAAGTAACGTGCATCATACATTTCATAACCTGCATGGAATACATTCAATTCAAAATTGCATTACCATAAATGTAAATTGTAATAAATAAAACTTACCGTTTTAATTATTTTGACAAAGTAAACCTGAGCGCATTGTTTCTTGTTTCATAATTTTTTAGTTGAAATTTTAACTTCACAAATTCTTATTCTTTCTTAACTAACACAGCTATAGCTATAAATTTCTTTTCTTTCTAGTCCTATCACCTAGAGAAAGGATAAAAATCCTCAATTAGAAATAATATTTTAACACAAACAATTTACCATTTTGAGGTTATCTGTCAGTTATGAAAGCATGACTACCACCTCTACAATACAAAAGGCGCCAAAAACAGTACGTTTATAGATTTTCTAAACGTCGTGTTTTCAGTGAAAAACACTGCTTTTATAGAAACATAAGAACACCGAAATAGAAAAAATAAATTGTTAGCGCTATCTTTACTTTACACTGATATTGATTTAGTGCAATAATTAGAATATAGATCACTATATTTTTGTAAATATGTATGTCTTTTGTTATCTGTTTGAAATTAAAACTTTTATCCAATTGTAATGAATATGATATATTTACACTTGTATTATATTTGTTATTTGTTGTAAATTTGAATTAGTTTTCAGGTAAACATTTTTATGATACCAGTGTTTAGCATTTATCTTGATTTTCGTAATAATTCTTTCGCATAACGATGCCATAAAATTTTTATATTTACAATAAATGAAGGGCTTATTGTAATAATCTGATATGCAACAAAACAAAAAATTCGTAGATTAGAGTCTATAGTTTTGAAAAAGAGGTATAGGGATCGGGCTAAAAATCGCATATCGAGATTTTGGTAAATGACCACGTTGTGGATCCTCCACTCTAACTCAAACACTATCCTTTAGAAAATGTTAAAACCTTGTATTCCGACCTTTTTCTATTATGGAAAGATCCCATTAGATTTTGGTGTAAATCGGATAACCGGAAATGGTACTTTACTTGAAGCTCAAAATAGTTTTTCCTCGAAAAATACCTTTAAATGTTATTTTTTCGAGATTAATGTTATTATAAAAATTAAAGATTATTAAATTTTCTACAGATTTGCATTAATAAGTTTTCTACATATTTTATGGATAAATTTATAAAATTATCTTGATTTAGATTGGCAAAGGGCCTCCACATGGTTTAAACCGGCACTGGCAGATTCGTTCAATCAAGGCACAACGTTTTATTACGATGTGAATTTATTTTTACATAAATGATAAAAAAATGTCATTTTCTATATCTTAGGCCTAGGTAACTGTATGAACTGCATTCTATGTTAAATGCCTATGTAATGGATTTCCGAGTAATACTGCAGAAATATAGTAAATAAATTCAATCTAAATATTCCCCCATGAATGGTGAAGGTATTGAAGAAATTTAATTCGCTTTCGTATGGAGATTATAACTGTCAATACAGTAGATAATTAATGTCAGTGTTTACAAAAGAAAGAGTCCTTGAGTCCTGTTTTCCAGGAAGTAATTTCTACGACTTGTCAAGTCCTTGACTACTAATGAGTTTTGTTATTTTATAAGAAATTTAATTCTTTATAGATCACACGTAATTTGTTTTCTATTTTCAAGTTATTTATTTACATAGATATTGGGAAATTGGATGCTGGTGATTAAAATATGATCACGGAAATAAGTAGAAAAACTATATTTTAGACAATTAATTTAAAAAAATGTTTAAAAAGCAACACTCACCCATTATCGATTCTCTGTCGAAGGAAGTAAAATCTGAAAAGAAAAATACATTTTAGTAAGTTTGAATAGGATACACCACCATAACAGAAAATTGAATAAAATGTTAGTTATATTGAAATTAGATAAGATAAAATCATGATTGAGACGATGGGGTCTTGTGGCCGCGTGGCCAAGTGTCAGGTAGCGAATCTGGGGAACCGGGTTCGTTCCTAACCGACGCCAAATATTTCCAATTTTAAATGGCACAAAATTTACCCCTGTGGTGCACTCTCCACGCCAGCAATGAGTGCCCGTGAGGTGAGGCCTGGTAAGCGCCCGCACGGTGCAAATATTTCATCATTACCGATATCTGTGTACAAAGCAGATTGGCACACCCAGCCAGCAATGGGTAATAAGCCGTGATGATATATTTATTTATTTTTTATGATTGAAACGAAAAAGCTTTTAAAAAATTGTTAGTTTTTGATATATATATATATATATATATATATATATATATATATATATATATATATATATATATATATATATGTATATATATTACATTTTAACCATCTATACATCTACGTCACAACTATTGCTCTCAGGTGCCAAAATGTAATAGGCGCCAAAATGTGATATTATACTAAATATATAAAATTTTAATACAGTTAACAAAATATGTAAGTAATTTAATGTACATAAAAAATATTTACAACCGATTCTTCGTTTGCATTCGAAGCGATAACAGTCTACAAGAAAAAAATTGAAATAGAATAGAACTTGATGTATCTATTAATTCTCTGGGTGAAAGATTTAAAATTTTAAATGGTTTACATTTAATGTTACACTGACCTCGAAGAGGAACTAATAAATTTTTATTTAATCTTGCTAAAGAAACTAAAAAAATGCAGTGTTTCTTCGGCAAAGTAATGGTTGCGCGTTCAAATCCCGGTGGTTAATAATTTATTTCTAACAATAGGGGATTCCACCATTTTTATATAATTTCATCAGAAAGCATAAGTTAAACTAAGACTATTAGTAAAAATCCGGTGAAAAAAAATGCTATTAATAAGCGAGTTATGGTCCCCCGAAGTTTGAAAATATAGATGTGATGTCACGAATTTAAGTTTTTATATAAAACTGGTTTCTTCGTGGATCTAAAATGTATTTGAAATGTATGCTATTTTTAAATAATATTTATAAAAAAACAAATTAATATTGTACATGTCTACATGTTTTATAATTGCAAGTGTATCAAAATTATTAAGTTTAATGCAAGAAATTTATATTCAAATAAAAACGGTTTGAGAATCTCAGTACTGGACTGGTAGGCATGTGTCCGGTATTTGAATTTGTCTACTTCCATTGGTAGTAGACTCCACCCCTTAACTCCGTATTCGTTATATATTTATAGGTGGTCTTTGAATCGCCAATCAAAATAATATATACGGATTTCATATGAGTGACGAACTGCTAAAGCAAAAACCCCCTTATTGCTGAAGTATTTCAATTATATCATTTTATTTCTTTATTAATATTCATTATTAAGCATCTACTTTCACTATTTTTTACTAATTTCTCTGAATTCGATTGACCTGTAATCCCCTATAAGACTGTTAGCCTTTCATTAATATAAACTAGGGTCTTACAAGGCGCTACTGCAAATTATGATATGTTTAAATGCAGTTTTATTCCAACCCTACATCTAATAAACGTGACGAATAAACGTATCTTCAATTATTGTGAAATACATTAACAGATCTCCTAGAAGAAGATCATTTTAGCCATCTTGATAGAATCCGCCATAGCGCAGATGGTTAGAGTGTTACTCCGGCTAAGAAATGGTCCGGGTTCAAATCCCGAAGGCTGACATGATCTTTTCCCAATTTATTTCTAACAATTAGACTGTTAGCTCTTCATTAACACAATCCAGTAAGTGACGGTTGGAAAAGCTAGCAAATACCTCAGCACAATTCATCTCTCATATATAAAATATTTAGATTGAAATTGAAGAATCAGTAAGCGTTCCCTTCAAAATGATTTATTTATCTGAAAGGGTTAATGTTCCGGAGTTAAACCGTATTCAATTTTCTGGCTGAGGTATTAGCAAACCGCAAATTGAAACAGCCTATTCTTATATGAAAATGGAGACATAAATAAATAATGCATCCAAGATTAAATTTCCTTCCGGCGTACAAAGGTCCGGAAGCGATTCCGGAGTCCGGACTCTGCAGTCCGGGTACGGAAGCGACTGCAACAAGTCGCATGTGCATGTGACAAATGGGCATTGACAGTTCCACCACAAAATCGTTTGTTCAAGCCGCAGCTTAATCCTATTAAGTCCGAGCTGTCGCACGCACGTTGCGCTAGCGACAGCGGGAATTCCGAGGAAGAAAAAACACACATTCCAGCATACATTTTCATGTTCTTAACTACGCGAATTTGTCACAAATTAATTGTTCAACGCCCCTACGGCATGTTGTGGTTAGCGGCCGGGGCTTTTACACCAAACGAGATCACATTTGTACGAGTTTTTTTGTTCCACGCTGAACATTGTTACATTTTAATTGAAATCTGTTGCGAAGATATACATGTCAAATAAATTTAGTTCCATTTCATACGCTTCGCTTTAAATGAATTCGATTAAATAACACATTTTACTGATTATATTTCAAATCTAATTAGTAGTAGCGTTGTATTTTTACCTTCCGTCACCTTTAGGTAAGGAAGGTATTGTCTTTGGTCAAAAAATTCGATGATGAGTTTTTAATAAATAAGCACGTTTTAGGGTCCCTAGAATACGATTTTATTATTTTTATGATGATGTCTGTATGTATGGATGGATGTATGTGTGTTTGTATGTATGTGTGTGTGTGTGTGTCGATCTTTTCGGATCGCATAACTAGTGATGCACGCGAGGCGAGACGAGACGAGAAATATAAAATATTGATCTCGTCTTGTTTTCGGATCTGCAATCTCAATCTCGCTCTCGTTCTTGCACATTTTTTTTTCTCGCGAGAGTCTCACGAGAGTCTCGCTGTAAATAAAGCGCTTGCGCACTACGTATTTACCTCGGTATTTACGTATCAGTTGAACTACAAAAGACAAGTTCGCACCAATCGTTCCGTCTTCTGTGTATTTACAGTCGTATAACTATAATAAAGAGCCGAAACACTAAATTCTAGTCACCAAATTATTTCAATAGGTACATCTGTAAATACATTCTGTCGTCAGTAAAACTAATTAGACATTAAAAAATATATATTTTGTAACTAAAAGTTTCTACACTTTATCGTTAACTATATGTGGTTATTTAAGTAAGATTTACTCATAAAAAAGCGCTACACTGGGAACCCGCTGGCAACCAATCACTCAGCTTCACTCCGTGTTGACTCCTATCGACACTTAATATAAGATCCTTTACTTTTCAGGGACGACAAGAATTTTATTAACCGCAGTTTTAACTGGAATGAATTAGGCTAAAATGTTGGAGAAAAACTAGTTCTGTTAGATGCAAAACCGATTTATTCTTTATTTTGCATTTTCTCGCTCTGCGACCGTATCAATCGACTCTAGATAGACTCAAAAAAATAAAGTTAATTCATATAATTTTCACATTCACCTGTTCTATGCACGAATTACCGTTGACTCCACTCCCTGTACGGTGAATTTTTCATTGAATTTATGAATCAAAGCTAAGTTACAAATAATTTTATTGCGAGACTCTCGCGAGAATCTTGCGAGATTTCTCGCTTCTGGCAGTTGTTATATCGATCTCGCCTCGAATTTTAAATTGCAATCTCGCTCTCGTTCTCGTCTCGCATAATGCAACGAGACGAGACGAGATGCGAGAGTACTCTCGCCTCGTCGTGCATCACTACGCATAACTCCAATACCACCTTTCCAAAAGTTTTTAGCAGTTCAAAATCAAAATAAGTCAAAACATTGGTCTTGTCAAAGTGACAATGTTGTCGTCAAAGTGACATGCGCACACAAATCAGCTGATTCCAAGAATTTCAAGGTCGTTCGAGTCACGTGTCTGACATACAGACATCGCAAAAATAGTAAAATCGTATACTAGGGACTCTAAAACGTGCTTATTCATTAAAAACTCACCATTGAATGTTTTGACCAAAAGCAATACCTTCCTTACCTAAGGGTATGAATAAAAAAAATGTCCATTAACAGATTCGAAGTACATCCGGTAGATGTGCTTTATAGAATTATAATAAATCAAGTCGTGAATCCAGCTAGCTTAAAAATTCAAATAAATAATCTGTACGTGAACGACAAAATCGCATTACTGTAACAAGATGTATTCAATAGCGAAGAAAAGAAATAAATACCTAAGTTGATTTGCAAAACTTACAAAATCGCATTGCGATAAAATAAGATTAGATACAGAATGTTAAAACAAAGCTAGTTAAAAAACCAAATAAAAGCTAACACCTATAAAGTTTATTATCAAGTTCCGTAAAAGCCAAACAAAACGAAGTTGAGCAAGTGAGTTTTACACAAACGTAAACGTAACGTAGCACATCGTAGCGTAGCCAGGAGCGGCGTAACTCTGCCAGCGCTTTACATTCGTTCACAGTTCCACTGCAGGACATAAATTCTTATTGTTTGTTAAAGTTAACGCATCCAATGCCGATAGCGATTGCAATAGTAGTACGTGAAATGGCATAACTGGCCAGGTAATTTTAAAAAGCCGTAAAATAAAGCTACATAAACTGGTAAAGATTAGCGCAGTCGCAAGCGCGACACTCGCCGGTTGGGTTGCTTTACGATTCCCCGAGGAAAGCGCGTCCACATTGTTGTAAACTGTGAGTTACATCGTTAGCGGTTACATTTTACACGTGCTCTCGCTGTTACTACCAGTATATGCTTTATTAAGTCTGTTTCACACTGCCATGCTTTTCCATACGATCAAGACATGGAAGTACCATACACTTATAATACCTTTTAGTTTATGTTCTACCTAACCTAAATTTTTCGTTTATCAAGTACCATAATACCAACATTAACACCCGTATTCATAGTAATTCTGACGTGGTTTAAACCAGGTCTATCTTAGGTCTAAGGTTTTTCCTTATTCATAGTAACGGTTGACTTAGATCTAGTTTAAACCTAGTCTAAAATTTAGACCGAGCGCACCCCTAGTTTAAACTAGGTCTAACAGGTCTATTCTAAAGACGTTTAACGCGGTGTTAAACGTTGAAATTTCAACGGTACCCGTTTAAAAATTATATTTTAACGAATTCGTTAAAATTTCATATTCCAAAGAAATGAAAAAACGGATACGTTAAAATTGAACTCCAAAACGGACTCCGTTACATACATAATTGAAGATAAATACATATAATTTTTTTTTTGTTTTTTCACATGAGCAGTGTTGACAACTATAGAATACCCAATAAACATATCTATGTATATCGTCAACTAATTTAAAAACTGTAAAGGAATGTAACACTATTTTGACACAGATTTATGTTATACACGTAGTTATTCTATATTACAAATTCAAAATGTATTTTTTATTAGTAAATATAGTGTTATTAGTAATATTAATAGTTCCTTAAATTACATGCACTGTTTGTAAGATGCCATGGGAACACAACCGTCAAGAAATAATTAATTTGTTGCAAATATATTATTTTGTCAATAAATCAATTTAATTATTATTCTGGAAAAAAATAGACGAGAACGAACTTATTTTAAATTATTTATTAAACTTGTAATTAAATTTATACGTTGATGGCTCAAACCAAAATTATAACAGCCACCAATATTTAATTAGTAATTGTTTCCATAATCGAATATTTATGTCTGAAGCCTACTTCATATTCATCGCATACCATGTCCAGATGGATACAAGGGCTAAACTCGGTCTACGTAGACTAGGTTTAAACTGGGTCTAAAATTTACTATGAATAAGTCCAGGGTGGTCTAATTTAGACCTAGTTTAAACCTAGTCTACTTAGACCTAGTTTAAACCGGGTCTATCTCAGTTAATTTGAATACTTGTAAATGTTTAAATTTAAAAAAAAATTCTACGAAAAATTTTAAATTGAAAAATAAGATCAAGGTATCTTGATTATTCATTATTATTAAAATTGATTTTACTCAGAATTTTTGTTATGCAACTTTATGATTTATTTACATGGTCATAAAGAGAAGAAAAATCCCTATCGGATTCCACTACTAAAAATCTATATTGTCATTTAATTTTTTTGTGATGACGTCATAACTTAAAAACAAATGAAAGTCGGTAGGAGAATTAGGGCCGGCGCCAGACGGTAAGCGAGGTAAGCGTGGCAAAAGGGCGCCAACAAGTAGAGAGCGCCGAAAAAAAAAGTTATAGATATATCATGAAAATTACGTATAATTCTTCAATAGATGTTAAGTATGTCTTTCTAATTCGAAATTTTAAATGCCCAAACTCAGTTTTACACTTTGAAACGCCGCAACACAGCGTTACTTTCAATTTTTGTTATTGTCTTGTTTTCCTGTATTTATCTTTTTTCGTTCATGCAACAAGGTGGAGTATTTGCATTAAAAAGTAAAACTAAGTTAGAATTCTAAATGTTAACTTTAAACTGGCAATAAATATAGATACATATACATATTATAAACAAATCTTAGCGATAGTTAGCCCTCATAAATTCGTAAGGATCGATTTTTTACCTTCCGTCACCTTTAGGTAAGGAAGGTATTGTCTTTGGTCAAAAAATTCGATGGTGAGTTTTTGATGAATAAGCACGTTTTAGGGTCCCTACAATACGATTTTACTATTTTTACGATGATGTCTGTATGTGTGTGTGTGTGTGTGTGTGTGTGTGTGTGTGTGTGTGTGTGTGTGTGTGTGTGTGTGTGTGTGTGTGTGTGTGTGTGTGTGTGTGTGTGTGTGTGTGTGTGTGTGTGTGTGTGTGTATGTGTGTGTGTGTGTGTGTGTGTGTGTGTGTGTGTGTGTGTGTGTGTGTGTGTGTGTGTGTGTGTGTGTGTGTGTGTGTGTGTGTGTGTGTGTGTGTGTGTGTGTGTGTGTGTGTGTGTGTGTGTGTGTGTGTGTGTGTGGATGTGTGTGTGTAACAAAATTTTCGTCTACGATAACTTCCATACTACAATTCAAAAAATTATAATTCTTTCGTATTCCTCTTCGTTACATCCATGTGAAGAGCTGATTAGATTTTGGTTCGAATTGGTCAACCGGAAGTACCCTCATTTGAAGATTTTAACAGTTTTTCTTGAAAAAACTATGTTAAATATCATTTTTTCACATTTGATGTTATTATAAATATTAAAGAATATTTTATTCTCTATGCGATTTGAATGTATTTTATATTTCATATTAAATGGATATAGAGTTAAAAAATTATAAAGAAATTAAATATCATATATTAGCTAGCTATGCTATAATTCTGGAAACAGCTGATGTACTCGTATTAAGAAAATTCTGATTGAAAGGTGTCAGTGCATGTCAAGTGCAGTTGACAGTAAGTATGTGTTATAATTTTACTGGAAATATAGGATCTTTTGCTTTCTGTATGGAATTTGTATAAAATACATACAACTGCCTTAAGGTAATGTACAAGAAATAGAATCTTTTGCAAGGAATTTCCTGTAGGACATTTATACAAAATACATAGAACTGACGGAAGGTAATGTGCTGGCCACATCAGATTTTTTCTAGATGTAATTTCCGGGAGGATGGCTTACCGGGTGAGATAACTCGTTTGCCAAAATCCAAATAATAGTATAACGAAACGATGTGTTCTATTCTTTGGATTTTTGTATAAAATTTCAACTTTCTACGGATTACAACGTCACGATGAAATTAGTTAAAATGGATTCAGGGATAGTCAAAATGGATATTTCCGTTGAAATATGAAAACCGAAATTTTTCGCCAATTATTAAATGTTTTACAATTTCAGTGTTACCAATATATAGTTAACGTTAGTATAGGATTCAGAATCGCGTCTCCTTTAATGTCATAAGGTTTCAAATGAGATTTCAAAACATCCAACCTATTCTGTTGTGTACATTGTGATTGTGTATCTGATGTGTTACCCAAAGAACAAAAGCTTATAGAAGATATTTTAGTTGCATTTTATATTTTTATGTATGGAACACTATACAGTCGAACAATGTATTATTATAGAGAAAACTCATTACAAAATGGTTTTTTTTTTCAGTGGTCACCTTATTTTTCGAATAGGTGACATCCATTGACCGTTGAGATCTCGCTATTTAATGCCTCTAGACTTTTTCCTCTGGGCTCTGGGGCTACGTTAAGAGAAGGTCTATGCTAACGATCTTCAAAAGATACCGCGTCTGAAGGAAAACATTCGTCGGGTAATCGATGAGCCAAATTTTTCCAAAAGAAAGGTGTCTTGTCAGAAGAACAAAGATGGACATTTATTCGACATTATATTTCATACATAATGGCTATATCTCCCTTTAATATTGAAATAAAAACATCAATAGTGTTTCAATAATTTATGTGTTTTATTTCAAATAATTTACCACAAATCATTCGCTCATGTCTCGACGTTGAGTAACAAAAAAAATTGCACATATGTGGTAAATAATTTAGTTTTAAATATATTTAGCGGACAATAGATTTATTAAGAAAACTAAATATAATTGTATTTTTATATAAGTAATCAAAGAAATAAGTATATTATTATATGAGTGATTGTGATAGTTATTATTCATTATTCACGAAGATGACGTTGGCGCTACGAACCAAATTCCATGGATCTCATTTGTTCTTACTTTGCGCAGATCCCCATTGCGCATATCTTTTATCTCTTTAAATTAAACAGGTCTATTATTTATTATTATTTTATAATAGCGAATACGTGAAGCACATATTCTGAAAAATATAAATATCATTTTACTTTTTACCTCTCGCTATGAGAGGTATTGTATTCATGCTAAAAATCGCTTATCCAGATTTTAGTGAATAAGCACGTTTAAAGGTCCCTAGAATCCGATTATAACATTTTTACGATAATGTGCGTATTTGTGTGTGGATGTGTGTGTGTGTGTGTGTGTGTGTGTGTGTGTGTGTGTGTGTGTGTGTGTGTGTGTGTGTGTGTGTGTGTGTGTCTGGATGTGTGTGTGGATGTTGGATTCACGATTTCTCAAATACTATAAGACTTAAGACATTTTTAACTACGGATTCCTCAATCTAACAATAATGGGAAGAGTTGATTAAGTTTTGGTAACAATTGGACAACCGGAAGTAGTAGTTACAAGAACAAAATCATCTAAATATTATTTATCGAAAATTTATGTAAATACTTATATTAAAGAACGTTAAATTCTTTATTTGATAAATATAAATTCATTATTATATCGTCTATAGATTTAGAGATAAAGAAATGCATATAAAATAATTTGATGCAAAAAATCTCAGATCAAACTACTTCAAGGCAAGAAATTCAGATGTTTGTAATTGACACATAAATGTCACTGTCAAAAATATTTGTATGCCACTCCACTCTCAAAAATATTTGTACATCATTATGAAGATTATGAAAATAAAAAAATGTCAACAATGCAAGAGAATATACATAAAAAAGAATATAAAAGGAATTTGCGAAAAAATGACGAATATAAAGAAAAAGAAAAGGAAAGTAGAAAAATAAAATTTCAGAATATTGAATATAAAGAAAATGTATGTATTGTACATAATTTATATTAAAATATCCCATAGATTTTGCAAATATATGTGAGAATTATTTTGTAGTGAGACATGAATATATGTATTTGTATTTAAAAATATTTTTTGTTTTATGCGTACAACCAGGTAAAATATTTGGCGCGAGGTTATGTGCTGGCCACATCAGATTTTTAATTTCGTATTTAGATTTGTCCATGGTTTTCATTACCTCAGGTACTACAGCAATGATACCGCAATCCCGAAGTTCATGTCTCAGATGAGGACTGAATTTTCATTTAATTCCAAATATACAAATCCATGTTTTGGAATCCCATGTGTGAAGCAGCCTTTATTTATGCACACAACAAATCATCCTCACATTTATACTGTTTATCGTTACGGTGCGCCTCTTTCATTCGGGGCTGCTCCCCTAGGCCCTAGGGACTGACCACTAGAACGTGTTTGGTTAATTCTGTTGTCTCCATACACCTCTCTCAGCATTTAATAAACTTTTCATTATTAGATTTCCTGATTTATGGTTACAAAATTATGCAAGTGTTCTCAGATGAATAGTTAGCTTTTACACAAAATGGAGTTTGCATAATTTGCACGAAATTAGAAAAGAAATTATATTCACTCTCTTTACAAGATTTTGTATGTTTTCGGGATCCCTTTACTGCCATTTAGAGCTTTATTCTACTTCGCTATGTTTACATGGCACTGGGAAATGCAAAATAGACTCGCCTAGCTGCAATCATTTATACTACAGGGGAGACTATTTTAATTTTAATGAATTTTAATGTTTTCATTTTAAAAATTTATAATTTTCAGTGAAATCAACAATAAAATAAGTCAATAAAAATTCAGTAATATTTGTGTTTTAAAAAATTAAAACATGTAGATTTAATTTTTAATATTTGATAAAGATTTCATGTTCATGCATAAAATGAAATAAAAAATAACGTAAATAAATAACAAGTTTTGATTTAGATAAATAATCGTGCTTATAATGAAATTTTTCATCACGGAAGCCAGAATCAATGATTTTTAGCCGGTTGTAAGTTGGTATTACAATGGATTTGTAATATATAACGTGTAACAAATGTTTCATTTATTTAATTTTGGTTTAAAAATTTAAATGGGTATTTATTTACCTACTTAATTTATTAAACAGTCAAACATTAAGGAAATGTGATTTATAACTATCATCAATTCTAATTTAATATGTACGAGTAAAAACATAATTATAACTGCCGCACGTTAAGAGTATCGTCTTCGCTTTCCCAAATGAACGAAAAGAGGCTCTAAAATAATGCTAATTATGCAAAATCTGTTACAAATTGGTAAGTTATTTTTCTCATTTTTATTAAAGAAAACATGATATTAGGTCTGTAACTTTTTACTTTTGCAATATCATTGTTCTTATATTTGTAGCAAAGCTCTGAAGTTGGGACCGTTCTTGAATGCACAGAGTCTAAAATTCGTGTTTGGTCGAAATGTAATAGCAATAATTATAATATGCTATTAGCATAAGGAGGAAAAGACTCCATCAACATCTTCAATTGAGGATTCTTTTGTAAGCCAAAGTATGCACATGTCCAGTCTCAACTTAACGCGCAGTAGCTACACTGATCTCGAACACACGTACTTCAAAATTGAAATTAGTTTAGAGGACAACTAGTTTTGGTTTAAACGTGCAAGACTGTTGATTGCATGTATCCAGGAACAAGCTTCTGTACGCAACATAGATGTTGCCAACTCTGTCAACTTGTTGCCAACATTTTGTTGGCCGATCTGTACTGTGCTTTTTACAGCATTTATGCCAGATTAAACCATGTGGAAGCCCTTAGGCAATCGAAATCTCAACCCCCCTCCTTTTAAGTTGAAAATTATTATTACCTATTTATACATTTTTTTCTTTTTCAAACTTTTAAACTCTATTACTACGAATTTTTCGTTTTGTAGCATATCACATTATTACAATAAACCCTTCATACATAGAAATTTAAAAAATATATAGCATCGTTACGCGAAAGAATTATTACGAAAATTAACATAAATGCCAAACACTGGTATTGGTATTAATTAATAAACTTTTATCTGTCAAAGTCAAATAATACGACTATTTGAATTGCACATTTTGTCTTGCATGACACTCTGTAAAAAGCTTAAAGACGGATATTTCTTTTACGTTTATCTCATGGCAAGAACCTATTATTTCAATAAATTTGATGCAGTATTTAATTCTGAACATTTTTATACTTACACTTTACTTCTAAAATTAATAGGCCAGAATTTACAGCCATTGTATCTCCTATGGTCCATAAAAAAAGTAGACACCCGGTATATATATATATATATATATATATATATATATATATATATATATATATATATATATATATATATATTCTAATTATTGCACCAAATCACTGTCAATGTAAAGTACTTATATAGATAGCGTCAACAATTTATTTTATCCCATCGAGTTGTAATAGTGATTGAAATTTTTTATTATTGTAATCAAGATTCTATTATTAAAGCATTAAATAAGCATTTCTTTGTTGTAACCAAAAAAAAATATTTAAGGGTTTCTTTGTTTGTAATAAAAAATATTATTTCAAAATCAAATCAATATTATTTTAATCCAAATTAGTGGGCAACGGGGCCCGTAAAAGAAGCGGGGCTCAAATGCAATTGCCTAATCTGCATATTGGGTAAACCGGCACTGCTTTTATGTGTCCCTTATACTGACAATATCGCATCGAAATTAAATATTGCTGTTAAAATTTCGATTTGCATTTCTTTAACAATAGATGGAGTCTAAGGTTAAATATAACTAAAACTATTATAATTACCCCTTAACCAAAAAAAAATAATTTTATTAAAAACTAAATACGTATTTCGAGAACTTAGTTCTCATCATCTGTAGTACAACAAGGGAAAGTTAAATAGAGTAGTCAGACGTCCTAACAACTGCATGGTTGACATGTTGAGTAATCTTGACTACTCTATTTAACTTTCCCTTGTTGTACTATTGATGATGAGAACTTAGTTCTCGAAATACGTATTTAGTTTTTAATAATTTTAAGGTTAAGGGGTAATTATAATAGTTTTAGTTGCAATTCTTTGTTTAAGCCAAGCTTAAAATTTAAGTGTCACCGAAACCTCAATGTTATAAGATTGTAAGAATAAAGCTATGTGACAGATTTCGAGTATTTGTTAATACCTACACTATAGTATAATTTATATTTTCAGTCTTTATATGTTATGATAAGTACATAAATATGCAAATGATAAATCCAGCTTTACGGTGTTTAATTGATCTAGCAGCCTGGCATAAATGGCTTCAAACAAACTACTAAGTTCCTTATCCCTGTTGGAAGATCTCTGAAATCATGTCACTATTCAAACTTCAAACACATAGATAATGAAAGGAAATTTCCGAAAGTGTGAGAGATATGATCTTGGGGAGAAATCACGCAATGTTGGTAGTTTTTAAACGCGTAGTAAATTCTGTTCCTCTTAGGGCGAGAACGTTAGCGACGTTAGTGCGCTAACTGTGGAAAGTGGTTTACGTGTCAAGTCATTTTAGCATGCATGCAGCGCGCTGTCATAAAACGTAATTGGAATGGGACCGGGAATGCGCCGTCCAATAAGATTTTCTCGGACAGGTGCCCGCTAAGCACAAATGATTTTTCACTCTGGGCTGTTTTGTCCAATGAGCAGAGAAACTCTTTCCTAAATATAAATTAGTATAACACGGTAGTTTAGGTTCCTAAATAAATTCGTGTAGTGCGAAACCGTTTAATGCGGAACTGAAAATCAATGTATAAATGATATTTAAGTTCGTAAACCTAGAATAAGATATACACCAAATGGGAGAAGTGTATAATTTTCTTCTTCGATATTTAAAATCATTAAGTAACAGTGAAGGGTTGAATACGATGATCGACTGGTAGCAGAATGGAAAAACGGAAAATAACCGGACACGCAGTCTAGTGAAAATTATTTATTTCTTGGCCAACGTTTCGACTGTAACTACAGGGCTAAAAATGAAAATTTATAAAAGATAATATAGGGAACCCGTATAAGATCCATTAGAGATAACAAGGTGTAATTTATTAAATATATTTATATATTATATATCAAGTCAATTATTTTAGTTGGAACGCAGGAAAAACTCAACAACTTTCCTAATAATTATATACTTTCCTTATAAGTATTAGAAAAGTTTATTCTGCGTTCCAGCTTAAATAATTTAATTAACTTGATATATATATTCAGGGTGGTGACTTGGACGACGCAGCATAGGGGATTGAATAGTAAAATCTTAATGTACAGTTATTTGCTCCCCTAACTATTTAAGAGCAATTAAGATTTTTGCTACAGAAAAAAATACTGCATCTGAATATGCTATTGTTTACAATTTTTCTATTTCCGGAACCATAAAAATAATCGAAAACAATAATAGCATTTTTGCAAAAATCATTGGTGCCATGGAGCAAAAATTTTAACAAAAGCGCAAATATCTGTTACAGATTCTTGACGATTAAACTTATTTTCGAAACGAGGAAAATGAAATAGTATATTAAAGAACGTGTTTTATAAGACATGTTTTTTTCGCACGCGTCAGAATTTAGAAAACGAACGTTAGCGAGTTTTCTAATTGACAAGTGCGAAAGAAAGTCTTATAAAATGAGTTCTTTATACTATTTTTTATATTTTGCGCCTTCTACAATAACATTTACTTGCTCAATTTTTTCGAGATTCATGTTATTATAAAAATTAAAGATTATTAAATTGCATTAATGCATTAATACTTTGTCTACAAATTTTATGGATAAATTTATAAAATTATCTATACTTTAAATCCCGGATTCTACGCTTTAAACAAACAAAACTCCTTGGTAGCGCAGTTATTCAAATGTATGTAACTGGTAGATAAATGTCACTGTCAAAGAACTAATTTCAAATTAATAACAGTAACGTATTTAAAAGAAAAAAACAAATAGAATAATAGGAAAGGAAATCAATACAGTTTAATTTAATTAAATTAACGATTCGCAAAAAAGCTAATACTCATTTTTGGACTGGTGAATTCTATTTTATCCGGGTGTTTAAAATTTATTCTTCATTTTATTATCAAAAAAGGTTGTTACTTGGATTAGATTAGACTATATTTTAAGAAATAAAATGCCAAAATTAAAGTAAAATTCGCTAATCCAAAAATAAAGATTAGCTTAATCTTTTTTGTGACTCGGGCGGTAATGGCTGGAGGTACTGTATTGGCTACACTAGATTTTTTTTAATTAATGATCCGTATTTTGCAAAATAAATGATCTTGATCTATTAAATATATACATGCTATGCCTCATTGTATTTCCCCTTTCGAACACAAAAAATACATCATTTTATTTTTATTAACAGAGAATTGTAATTTTGTAACATGAAACAAACTAAAGAATAAAGAGTCTGTCATGTACGAATATATCGGATTTTCATTTCATATAGGTACTTGTACATTACACTATAAGACAAATTCAATTTAACTGTTTCCGGTATCCGGGAATACGACTCTTTTCCTTTAAATAGTCCTTCAAATCAAGGACGAACAGTAATATCATGTTACCAACAAAACAAATCCTTATTAATTTTTTTTTGTAATTTGTTTTTCTCAATATTACACGTGGATACTGTATTCTAGTATCTAGTAATCTTTTTGTAAAATGAAATGAACGTTTGTAGAATACAATATAGTTCGTGCTGAATGTAAACTACTCCTATTTGCTGACGTATGAATGTGGTATATGTTGTGTAAATTGTAGTACACCTATCTGAATACATGAAATTTGAACAAAGAGTTAAATGACAATAATAATTAACCATATACGAGTATGCATGTCAATTTGGTCGTAAAAATTCAACATATGAAAATTCAAACAATTGTTTTGTTTTATGTAGGATTATATCGAACGGAAAGCAAGTTTTTATTGATTAGAACTATTATTAAAAAATACCATTTCATCATGAAGTAAAATTAAATATGTTTTCATATATCTATCTATATAAATACGAAATCACTGAAACTGGATTTTATTTAGAAAATTATTAAGTGTAGAAAATAAAGCGGAAATAATAATTTTGTTTTCAAATTTTAATTATAAAAGTACATCTTTATACGCCATCATTTCAGAACAAACTTT
Source organism: Harpalus rubripes (assembly GCA_963082715.1). Lineage (NCBI taxonomy): Eukaryota > Metazoa > Arthropoda > Insecta > Coleoptera > Carabidae > Harpalus > Harpalus rubripes. The sequence continues at coordinate 3,921,484 of OY720449.1, forward strand.
ATCAATTATGTTTTCTTTCTTTTGTAACTTAGAAGTATGTAGATAATAATTTTTGAAATGGCTGTTGTACTAAACAAATCTGAAGCCAACGATGTTCCTATCGTTGTTTTAATACATTTTATTAATTTATTCATAATTTTTAATACAATTTTATCTTTGATAAATTGACGTTTAGTTGTAAGTTTTAAATTTGTAAAACGGTTGTTTAGTAACCAGATTTCTTTAATCACGGGTTGCTCAGCAACGAGTGATTCAAATTTTTAAACACATTTGCAAACCAGTTTAAATATTTTGTTATCATGGCAAACTTTTTATTTAATTGTAATCCTAATTCATAAATAAATAGTTATTTGTATCACTAGGCCAGAAACTGAACATTTGCGAGAACGAGTTTATTTTGACAGGCCGAGCTGAAAGCGAGGCCTGCAAATACGAGATCTCGCAAAACAGTTTCTGGGCGTGTGATACACAAGATTTTTTGGGCCGACATCTCCATTAATTCTTCGTATATTTCTCAACATTTTATTCTATTTTACATAACCTAAAAAAATGAACATATATTTTTATCGGTTTTGCATTGCAAGTTTAAATATAATTACTTACATTGAGCTTAAAATGCGTAATTATTTTATATTTATTGAAAATATATCATACAAACATTAGTTATATATATATATATATATATATATATATATATATATATATATATATATATATATATATATATATATATATATTTTATATACTTTCGCATATTTTCAATGACAGATAGCGGAAACTCAATTGTATTACGTGAAGTTAGTTGTAGTTACAAAACAAACAAAAGAAATTAGTCCTGAAGTTAGAACTTATAATTAATCTATACGAGATGACAGCAATGGCAGCATTATTATTATTTTTATGACAAAATTTAATTACTTAAGTTACAACAATTAAAGATTTAGCCCTAAAATTTGTAAACATTTTGCTAATTCTTGTGTTGAAAATAATCTTAAATTGACATATCACCAGATCACTTAATGCCAACTCCTTTTGCCGGCCTAGGTCAGCAACAGCGCATTTCTGGACGATTTTGAGTTCTGTAATACTAGTCAAAATGGACGGAGGTACGAAAAGAATATTTTTAAATTTATTGGGTGTTTGGATTCTATCGTAGCTAAATATTGTATGATACACGTACGTAAAGCTCGTGTTTTAATTCTGACTCTTACATGACTAAAGTCTAGCTTTACGTGCTTGTATTGTAAACAAATATTCCAGATATCTGGGACGTGAATGGACCTTTTCAATTTAAAGAGATAGAAGATATGCGCAATGAGGATATGCGCGTAGTAAGAACAATTGAAATCTATGACGTTTGTGTCTAAAAAAATTACACGTAAAATGTGAGAAAAATCTTTCACAACTTTAAAAAACATCCCGAAAGAAGTTACAAAAGCTTTTATTGGAGCTAAAGTGTCTAACGATGTAAATTTTCACCGAGAATACATGTATTTTAATCACTACAATATTTTTGACAGCCCAACTGGCAGTTGTTCCTGCCATTTTCTTACTATGTGTAGCGATAGAAAGAGATAGCCGTTAAATTGAAAAGGTCCATTAAACAATAAGTCACTTCTCAATTGTTTGATAGGTCAAAAACGCATATATTACATTTTTCTGGTAGTCAATGGGGTATTTCTACATATTATATATATACCGGGTGTCTTAGGCCGACCGACACATGGGCGATTAACATGTAAAATTAGTTAATTCGGGGATACTATTTCTATGGATTTCAATTCAAATCAGTCAATTTACAAGTGTAATATTAGAATAAATTAAGAAAAATTGTAGAAGTACCATGAATGTTATTCATATCTTGAAAATAATAGTATCTAAGCAACAGCTCTGATAGAGTAAGGGTAACGTGCGCGCTTCACAATTTAGAGAGTCGGGTTCGAAACCAACCGACAGCAATATTTATTTTTTAATTTTTTCTTTTCAAAATAATTTTTATTATTAATATGTTTTTAATCTTTTATTAATATTTAATTTAATAAAGTGGATACATTGTACGTAACAAGATTAAAAACATATTAATAATAAAAATTATTTTGAAAAGAAAAAATTAAAAAATAAATATTGCTGTCGGTTGGTTTCGAACCCGACTCTCTAAATTGTGAAGCGCGCACGTTACCCCTACTCTATCAGAGCTGTTGCTTAGATACTATTATTTTCAAGATATGAATAACATTCATGGTACTTGTACAATTTTTCTTAATTTATTCTAATATTACACTTGTAAATTGACTGATTTGAAATCCATAGAAATAGTATCCCCGGATAAGCATGCAAAATTTCATCTTAATATCTTGCACTGGGGAGATACTATTCACAATTAACTAATTTTACATGTTAATCGCCCATGTGTCGGTCGGCCTAAGACACCCGGTATATGTATATATATATATATATATATATATATATATATATATATATATATATATATATATATATATATATATATACCTTGTTCCATTTAAGCCTTTCAGTATTGCGGAGTATAGGGAATAGTTTTGACCTCTCTGATTCACTGAAATTAGAGACAAGAGACCAGTTTACCCAATGTAATTTCGGCTACTTCAGATTTGCGCTGTTGCCAGTGCCATCTACTGAGTGGCTTAAATGGAACAGAGCATATATTGATTTTACTTGATTTTATTTTGATGTTACGTTTTAGCGCCCCTAACCGTCATGATGTAAAATTTGTAAATTAAAGTTTAAACTATATTTTTTGTTCTTCAAAAATGCTAGATTTATTATATTGATTAAATTTTCCTATATTCATTCTTGTAATCAATAGGTTATAATTAAAATCGATTGTTGTAATCAACAATTTTACAACAGATTCCAGAATTGTATACGCATTTGATTCTTTGCAAAATGATAATAGGGATTTAAATATTGGATTCATTGTGGAATTCATTCTTGTAATCAATATTCTTGAGTTATAATCAATATATTGGTTGTTGTAATCAACATTTTCATAGTTATTATTTCAATATAACAATGCTAGAATAATAACGAACCGATTGATACGATAATTATTTTACTTATAACTAGAGCTCTAATGCAAACAAATTAAAATATATATTGTTCACTTCTATCACGTTAATTTGTAAGTTTTATAGTAATTTTGTCTTTACGAATAGCATTTTATAAAAATTTACTATTATTTACTTTACTGTCTTGAAACTGCGCCTTTGTGCGGGGCACAACCAGGCCACCCGCACGGCGCAGCTCTGATCTTGCTCATAAGAATCATCGTTCGGCGACGTCACAAATGGATGCCGCGTAACTTTATTAACAAAATTATTAATGTAAAGTTTAATATTTTTGAGAAATATCGTATGATATAAGACAGAAATTACATAAAGTTAAATTATGAACAGAAAAGCGAACATTATTATTATTATTATTTATTTTTTGGAAATATCCAATTATTTATTACGTAACATCTAATGAAAACAACATATTATGAAGTAACTGGACTGAATAAGTCACGAACACATGTTCTCTAATTCGCAACCTGTTACACTGTCAAGTTTCTTAAACTCTCTGAAATCTCTGTTTTTGTACGAAACGTCAGGGTTTGGTTTGATATCTGCCTGTCGGCGTTTTAAAGCGCCCTGACCCTAGCCATGCGTGTGCAACCAACCACTTCAGCCAGTAATGAGTATTTGACCTGGAATTCTATCGCTGCACTCGCGAATGTTAGAAACAGAATATAAATAGCTCTGCATTTTCATTCTCCGGCTAGATATGATGCTACATACTGCGAATAATTATATTAAATTTTCCGGAATATTTTAAATGGACTCTAATTTACATACAGGAGACTATTCATGATGCAAATATCTGATATTTATGTTTTTAAAAATGTCTGGGAGAGGATTTATTTATTTTACAGCGAAATGATAGAAACGAATTAGAGTATGAAGTAATGAAATTTGGTGGCAGCGTTTTTCAACGCATGTAGTTTCAAAATATAAAATACCTTTGAGTATGAAAGGGCTGTATGTGAAATATCCGGCTTTTCACAATGTCCGCATAGGTAACTGATTTTTTTTACCTCCCGCTACCCTTGGTAAGGGAGGTACGAGGAATTTACTGGTGAGGTCGTTGAAGGTGTACCGCACACCCATTTTTGGGTATGAGGATGGTGTGGTTTAAACAAGGGTCGAAATTTTTAAAAAATTAAAAATTCTAAAAATTTGTATTTAAGTAGTTTGAAGGGTGTAGATTTAAGATTTTAAAACCACAGGTCGATATCTCTTTTCGTGTCCGAGATATTCGGCCTCAATATTTTGCTCAAAAATGCCCATTTTTGGGTCATATCCCAAAAATGGTCAATTATACACCGCTGGCGATATCACCATTAGATTCTACGAGCAAAATTACATAAGCATACAAATTTTCATAAATTTTGAACAACTATTACAATCTCCAGAAGGAAAAGTCTGAAAATGACCAAAAATCGCAAAAAATCTAAGGTGTACCCCTTGCGATTTTTTCAGTTTCTGAAGATTTTAAAGAATGGTTAATAAAAAATGTATCCGTTGGAATATTTTGATGAAAATTGGTATACTTATGTTTTTTGATACGAGGAATTTACTGGTGAGGTCGTTGAAGGTTTACCTCACACCCATTTTTGGGTATGAGGATGGTGTGGTTTAAATAAGGGTCGAAATTTTTAAAAAATTAAAAATTCTGAAAATTTGTATTTAAGTAGTTTGAAGGGTGTAGATTTAAGATTTTAAAACCACAGGTCGATATCACTTTTCGTGTCCGAGATATTCGGCCTCAAAACTTTGCTCAAAAATGCCCATTTTTGGGTCATATCCCAAAAATGGTCAATTATACACCGCTGCGATATCACCATTAGATTCTACGAGCAAAATTACATAAGCATACCAATTTTCATAAATTTTGAACAACTATTACAATCTCCAGAAGGAAAAGTCTGAAAATGGCCAAAAATCGCAAAAAATCTAAGGTGTACCCCTTGCGATTTTCTCAGTTTTTGACAATTTTAAAGAATGTTTAATAATAAATGTATCCGTTGGAATATTATGAAAATTGGTATACTTATGTTTTTTGGTACGAGGAATTTACTGGTGAGGTCGCTGAAGGTGTACCGCACACCCATTTTGGGGTAAGAGGATGGTGTGGTTTAAATAAGGGTCGAAATTTTTAAAAAATTAAAAATTCTAAAAATTTGTATTTAAGTAGTTTGAAGGGTGTAGATTTAAGATTTTAAAACCACAGGTCGATATCACTTTTCGTGTCCGAGATATTCGGCCTCAATACTTTGCCCAAAAATGCCCATTTTTGGGTCATATCCCAAAAATGGTCGATTATACACCGCTGGCGATATCACCATTAGATTCTACGAGCAAAATTACATAAGCATACCAATTTTCATAATTTTTGAACAACTATTACAATCTCCAGAAGGAAAAGTCTGAAAATGACCAAAAATCGCAAAAAATCTAAGGTGTACCCCTTGCGATTTTTTCAGTTTTTGACAATTTTAAGGAATGTTTAATAATTAATGTATCCGTTGGAATATTTTGATGAAAATTGGTATACTTATGTTTTTTGGTACGAGAAATTTACTGGTGATGTCGTTGAATGTGTACCGCACACCCATTTTTGGATATGAGGAGGGTGTGGTTTAAAAAAGGGTGGAATTTTTTAAAAAATCCAAAATTCTGAAAATTTGTAGTTAAGTAGTTTGAAGGGTGTAGATTTAAGATTTTAAAACCACAGGTCGATATCTCTTTTCGTGTCCGAGATATTATTTTATTATTATTTTTTATTTAGGGAAGATTATTTACATGAAAATGTACAAATGGTTGCAAATATAAACACAAATTGGGTAAGTAAATGTTATTGTAGAAGGCGCAAAATATAAAAAATAGTATAAAGAACTCATTTTATGGGGTCTCGTGGCCGCGTGCCTGAGTGTCTGGTCGCGAATCTGAGGAACCGGGTTCGATCCCGACCGACGCCAAATATTTCGAATTTTATATGGCACAAAATTGACCCCTGTGGTGCACTCTCCACGCCAGCAATGAGTGCCCGTGAGGTGACGCCTGGTAAACGCCCGCACGGTACTAATATGTCATCATCATTACCGATATCTGCATACAAAGCAGATTGGCACACCCAGCAATAGGTAATATGCCGTGATGATATATTTTTTTATTATTATTTTTATATATTTTATAAGACTTTCTTTCGCACGCGTCAAAACATGTCTTATAAAACACGTTCTTTACTATACTATTTTCGAGATTTATGTTATTATGCAAATTAAAGATTATTAAATTTTCTATTGGTTTGCATTAATACTTTTTCTTTACATTTTATGGATAAATTAAAAAAATTATCTATAATTGAAATCACAGATCCTGCGCTTTAAACAAACACAACTACTTGATTAGACAGTTCATACCTGAAATGTATGTAACTGACAGATAAATTCGGGAGCAGACATTACAGTGCTCAAGCGACATGGAGGGTGGCGTTCAAGTTCTGTTGCTGAAGGCTACGTTCAAAATTCTTTGGAAAATACGAAAGAAATTTCACGAAGAATTTTGGGAGAAAAAGAAACAGCAATTAAAAAAATAAAAATTGTTGACAAAGAATCAGAATCCAGCAGCACATCTACTTCAGTTTCTACCCATATTGAAGTTAACCAAGAAGAAGTATTAAGAACGACATCAAATGTTCAATTTAGTAATTTAAGTAATTGCGTTGTAAATATTTATCATAAATAAACAGTTATAATAGGTATTTAGTACTTTTACTTTTACGCATTAAACTGTCATTTTTAAGCACTAGTGCTTAAAAGTACTTCATTTAACAACGGAAATGACAATCGAAAAGTTATAATACGCTAGTATAAAAAATTATTTATAGTGTTTGGATACAACAGTTGAATGTATCACAAAGGATAACAATTATTGTTGACTGAATGCGTGGATGTTCATACCACCCACATTGTGGGAAATGGCTTAATTATATGTACTTATTAATCCATTTACACATTTAATTTGTTATTGACTAGTTACATCGATTTAGTAAGAACATCTGATTCTACCCCGGATAGTAATTAGATAATGGCGGTAATTAATGTCAATCAGCATCCCACGTGTGTATACTTTACAAGCGGCTCACAGTTTCTAATTTACGGATGTGCAGCTTTGACGAGCAGTGCAACTGACGTGTAGGTTAGCCGGATTCACGCCCCCTTGACAACGGTCTACGGCTACGCAATCACGTAATGAAAGGATTCCGCGTGGGAGGATGCAGGATTCTCTTCAATCCATTCAAAAATATACATATTGTAGGGATATTCATGGAAACATAACTAATACTGTGGTGTAAACAAATATGGGTGTATTGTAGGTGTAGGTTTAAAATAATGGATTTACATATTAAATAGTCCATAAAATTTTTTGTGTAGGAAATCCATTAGAAAATATAATTATGAATAAAAAATAATAATTAAACATATGTCTGATTACTACAATATAAATCCATGCAGTAATACTCGATTTAAAAGTATGTATTATTTTACAATACTCGTTTTTAATTAAATTTTCAATTAAAATAAATACTTATACAAATTTTATATTTTACTCAGCAGATATCATTTTATTACAATAAAATAAATTCGAATTTTCTGTACTTTTGTTGAATAATCGTAAAAAAATATGAGAAAATAAAATGAGCACCAACTTTTTTTTCTAAAAATAGTATATTGTATTATTAGGAATAAAAGTGATAATTTGTGTGGCGAGCAGGGAAGTTTGTACGACGAGCGAAGCGAGTCGAACAATAGGGATTCCACCATTTTCTTTTATAATTTCATCAGAACGTGTAAGTAAAACTAAAGCTACATTCACAGCTACTTTTTTAATGCGTAATGATAATGCATAAGACATAACTTACTTTAATACATAGTGCTAATGCATAGGTTAAGAAAAACAGCATTTTCTGCAACAAAATTTAATTGATAGTTGACATCTGGATTTATTCCAAATTACCTGTCAAAATTGAAGTTTATCATGGCAGGAAAGGAATGCTGAAACGTATTTCCCTGTTTAATATTATTTAAGTATATGGTATTACAAATGTAGCACTAGATGCAGCTATTTGATGTCTTCGAAATTGAAGATTTTAAGATTTCTTGCAAATTTATTTTGACAGCTGTCACAAATTTACTTAATTCATAATGCGTAATGCATAAAAGTTTGGTGTTTGCAAATATTTGTTGATATGCATTGTGTTTATACATTATGCGTTAAAAGTAAAACTAAGCTGTGAATGGTCTTGTGCGTTGCCATGTAACAAACTTCATTATGCATTATCTATTAGCATTATGCATTAAATAAGTAGCTGTGAATGAAGCTTAGGCTAATGGTGAAAATCCGGTGAAAAAATTCCTATTAATAAGCGAGTTATGGTCCCCCGAATGTATGCTATTTTTAAATTATATATATATATATATATATATATATATATATATATATATATATATATATATATATATATATATATATATATATATATATATAAATAAATTAATATTATAACACTGCACAAGTCTACATGCTTTATAATTGCAAATGCATTAAAATTATTAAGTTTAATGCAAGAAAATTGTATTCAAATAAAAACTGTTTAAAAATTGCAGTACTGGACTGGTAGCCACGTGTCTGCTGTTTAAATTTGTCTACTTCCATTGGTAATAGACTTCACCCCCTAACTTGGTATTTGTTATATATTTACAGGTGGTCTTTGAGTCGCCAATCAAAATAATATATATATATATATATATATATATATATATATATATATATATATATATATATATATATATATACAGGGTGGTGGCGGTTAGGGGTGAACATAGGGATTTAACATGGGATTTTAGTTTTTTGCAATTTCCTGCTCTCCTGTTCTTTTTACGGCAAAAACTGTAGAGTACAAAATTGTTCAGAATTAAAAATTGCATACAAAAATTACATTTATTATTATCTTTTTGGTTTCTTCACAATTTTAAAAAGAAATTTCAAAATTTCTGTTAATTTGTAGCAATAGCCATGGAATTTATTTTTTTCTGGTTGTCAAAAATTATTTATAAACGTCAACCATGCGTTAATCTAACTTAAAAATTAAATAAAAACAAACAACTTTTAATTTTAATACGCATTTTTTATTGGGTATACAATTTAATAATAAACCAATTCCAAATGTATCAACTACGTAGAATTTTGATTTATCATAGGCAACACCATTTCTTCATTCACTTCGTTATAACGTATTCTATTATTATTATTATTATTATTTCCTTCATTACCTTCGTTCACAGCTACACTAGCTGTGTTCTCAACGTTTTTAACAAATTTAGAAATTGTTACTATAATAGGAATTGGTGTATTTTCGTACTTTATGGAAAACAAATCACGTATTCTTCTTAAACTATTTCCACCATAATAATTTTTTATCCTTATTCAAATAAACATCCATGATTAAATTAACTTTTTATTAGAGAAAATTTCGAAAATTTGACAGAAATTGAATGACATTATTATGTTTAAACATTTGAGTTATAAGTCATGGCTATTGCTACAAATTAACAGAAATTTTGAAATTTCTTTTTAAAATTGTGAAGAAACCAAAAACATAATAATAAATGTAAATACATTTTTGTATGCAATTTTTAATTCTGAACAATTTTGTACTCTACAGTTTTTGCCGTAAAATGAACAGGAGAGCAGGAAATTGCAAAAAACTAAAATCCCATGTTAAATCCCTATGTTCACCCCTAACCGCCACCACCCTGTATATATATATATATATATATATATATATATATATATATATATATATATATATATATATATATATATATATATACATATATGACTGATGAGCTGCTATAAGAAAAACCCCCTTATTTCCGAAGTATTTCATTTTATTTCTTTATTAATATTCATTATTAAGCATATACTTTCACTATTTTTTACTAATTTCTTTTAATTCGATTGAGCTGTAATCCCCTAATGCACGCGAGGCACACAAAGGCACTTTTATTACGAATGACACATTAAATTTTTTTTCAAATGCACTACTTTTCTTTTTCTTCGCTAATTCTATGTAGTTTCTATGGATAATTATTTATTTTAATATGTTATTTCTACGTCGCCGGCATAGCAATGAAACTTCTACCTTGTGAATCAAGTCACATAAATGTCATTTCTACGACGTTTGAAAAAATTTAATTATGTCTTGGTTACAAAAGAACTTAGTTACGCCGGTTTTACATTGAGCAACAGTTGATAGCGGCAATAACTTGCAAATGCAATTTTTCCGACTTTTCATTGAGTAACATGCAACTTAAACATTTTTTCCCCACTCCCGATATCGTAAGTATGCTATTAGGATATTGTTTGCAGGGATGTATGTTTATTTTACTGTCGAGGTTATCGGTTTCTATTAGCGACGGGATGTAAGGATTGTCCTTACCTCCCTCTTTGGAAACACCAACAGTTAGATATATTTTATCATTGTTGTAATCAAGTATTATCATTGTTGTCATCAAGTTTAATCTTGAATTAAGTTTCTTAAAAACAAAACTTATTTTATTGTCGACACAAGGGATGTGGAGTAACTGCCCCTTCTTAACACTCCCCCCCCCCTTCTTTGGCGGTACCCATGGCATGGATATGGTTTTTATTGCATATTTATCCAAATTACTTTTAAATTATAACTTTTTGTTCACAGTAAATATCATTAATTACGCCAAAATAACAGTACATAACCGCAAATGTCAAATCACAAATATTAAGCAACTTGATCGAAACAAAACTTATATAGCATTTTCTTTCTCCACCTTATTACATTTGCAATGCTGTTATTTCTTTTTAATTTTACCAGAGAATTTGGAACTGCAAATATTGCACTTATAAATATAAAATTAAAGACAGCAAAAAGTTATCCGTCGGATAAAGTGTTAGATAAGTTTATCTGGCGGATAGTTATCCAATTAATGTGTATTCATTATCTCGTTACCAGCATGAGTCGCCTTCTTGTGTTCTTTGATTAAAACATCTATAAACGTAACCCCCTACGTACCAGTTATCCGTCAGTTGCACTTCCCTCAAAGCTCCACAGATGCCGCAAACACCGAGCGGCTTGCAAAATATCCCGCACGTGGGATGCTTGATAGACGGATTGACATTAATTAGTGCCATTATTTAATTAGCGCGAACTGCTAAAGCACAATTACAACGCTATATGACGTGAACGAGCATCATTCTGATGGCAGCTTGCAATAATAGATGACCGTAGCTTTATAACAATGACAGTATGTTGCACAAACTCAAATTTATTTCGTGCGGACGCTTTTGCTTTTATTGTTTTTAAAGTACCCAGTGACAGTTTTCATTTGTTATGTTTTTACGCTATTTGTCATTTCAATTCTGACTTGCGGGTATTTTACGCAATATTTTCAACACTCCGTTTTTAAATTTCTCTTATTCTGTTAGTGTTGGAACAAATAAAAATAAGGGTTATCTATAAGGTGTTGCACGATTTATTTTCTTTGGTTTGATCGAAAGAATAAGAAAAAATATATTTTTACCTTCCGTCACCTTTAGGTAAGGAATGAAATATGAATAAGCACGTTTTAGGGTCCCTAGAATACCATTTTACTATTTTTACGATGATGTCTGTTTGTGTGTGTGTGTGTGTATGTATGTGTCCGTGTGTGTGTGTGTGTGTGTGTGTGTGTGTGTGTGTGTGTGTGTGTGTGTGTGTGTGTGTGTGTGTGTGCGTGTGTGTGTGTGTGTGTGTGTGTGTGTAACAAAATTTTCGTCTACGATAACTTCCATACTACAATTCTAAAAATTATAATTCTTTCGTATTTCTCTTCGTTACATCCATGCAAAGAGCTGATTAGATTTTGGTTAGAATTGGACAAACGGAAGTACCCTCATTTGAAGATATTAACAGTTTTTCTTGAAAAAACTATGTTAAATATCATTTTTTTTTTCACATTTAATGTTATAAATATTAAAGAATATTTTATTTTCTATACGATTTGACTGCATTTTATACCTAATATTAAATGGATATAGAGTTAAAAAATTATAAAGAAATTAAATTTCATAAAGTAGCCATAGCTGTGGAAACAGCTACTATATTAAGAAAATTTTGATTGAAAGATGTAAGTGTCAAGTGAAAATGACATAGTGTGTTTGTCTTATAATTTTACTGGAAATAGGTATAGGATCTTTTGCTTTGTATGGAATTTGTATAAAATACATGCAACTGCTTTAAGGTAATTTACAAGAAATAATAATAATATTAAACCTTTATTTCTGCAGATACATTACACTGTATATAGAAAACGTCACAAAATAATAATTTTCTGTATGAAATTTGCATAAAATACATGCAACTGTCGGAAGGTAATATACAAGAAATAGAATATTTAATTTAGCAAGGAACTTTCCGTATGAAATTTGTACAAAATACATAGAACTGACGGAAGGTAATGTGCTGGCCACATCAGATTTTTTTTCGTATTATTTTTTATTCATGAGAAAATGTGTTTGAAAATATAATGTTTGAATTTCCTCTTCCCCGTTCGCCGGATGACATTCGAAAGGACCTAACCAATGAGGGCGTGGCTTACATTTGCCATAGACGAAATTTAAACGAGTGACAGTCATGACAGCTGTCAACTACTACTGATTTTAGTACTTATTTGGAAATAATAAGAAAGATGAAAACATAAAATCGAAACTTCTTTGTTGTGAAGATCATTTGATGTAAATAAGTATAAATATTTTTTTAATTAAATAAGAACTATTGAATATGTTTAAATTATTAATAGAAAATGAAGCACTCAGGGTAATCTTTGCACTATTGGAGCATAAGAGGGATTAATAAATACAGAATAAACATTACTATACCTTGTTCCATTTAAGCCATTCTGTATTGCGGAGCATAGGGAATAGTTTTGACATCTTTGAATGGCTGAAATTAGAGATAAGAGACAAGTTTACCCAATGGAATTTCGGCTACTTCAGATTTGCGCTGTTGCCAGTACCATATACTGAATGGCTTAAATGGAACAGAGCATAGGCGGTATTTCTTAAGACCAATACTGACGATAATGTCAATCTATAACTGAAGAGAATCTATTCCAAATAATGTGCCGCTGGAATATATTTTATATATATATATATATATATATATATATATATATATATATATATATATATATATATATATATATATATATATATATATATATATATATATATATTTATAGTATTGTATTCTGTAAGTTCCTTACACGAAATAAATCCAAAAGTCAAAAGAGAAAATAAAGTGTGTGTGTGTGTCATAAAGTGCCAGGTGTCAATTAAAATGGAAAAATGAGAGAAGCAAACATGCATATATGAGGATGAAGTTTATAATAAATTTAATTTAATTTCTGTTGACATGTATCAAATTTATTCTACAGAATACATTTAAGTACTTCCTTGAAAATCGGTGGAGTAATTTATTCTGTAGATTTACTTAGCTAGTATTTTTATTCTTGTTTTATATTATTATTTTTTTTTTTAGTAGAATTAAATTTACTTTATTTTCGTTACAATTATACATTAATATTAAATTCATTATATAAAATCATTATTTTTTTAAATTTGCAGAAAAACTAATTAGTAGTAATAGTTAAATAAATGTTTTGATTTCCCAGTGGAAAGCATATATGTATCGGCTTGTTTTATTTAGCAATTGCTCTTGTTTACTTATTTGAATCCTATTTATCTCTTACCACTAAAATACTTTTATTTACCTAGTCAACTTGATGCGAGATGCGAGTAGCTTCCTCCCAAGGCATTTATGGACGCCACAAATGAAGTTAAATTAGCATTTTTACTGCGCACTGCGTTCTTTTAATGTATGTATGTTTTATAATTTTACTGGAAATATTGAATCTTCTGTTAGAAACTTTCTGTATGGAATTTGTACAAAATAAATATAACTTAGGGAAAGTAGCGAAAGTTTACCTTAAGCCACTAATTTGGGACCTAATTGGTATTTTTTAAATTAACTCATGTATCATTGGTAGTAAATCATTCCATAAATAAATAAATAAAGATCCGATTTATAACGGAGCAGCAAGTCAGAGGTTTGGAAACGAACACGTTTCTGATTAACCGCCGGAAGCTAGGTTATTCACAACGTAGAAATTTTTGTCATTTTTAACTCATTTGTGATACACTCTATGAATTTCAGTGTAAAATAAACACTAAAATAGGTTTATATAAGTCCACCTAATGTAGTTTCAAATTAATTACAAATCTGGTAAAAAAATATACATTAAATTGGTACAAAATTAAATATATACCAACTAATGTATTTTGCCTATTTAATAATGTTACATGATTCGTATATATCATACCTGAATAAGAACAAATAGCCAAATTCAGCACTCTTTTCTAACTAAGCTTTCTTAAAAATAACAAAATAAAGAGAGACATATAATCATGCATTGATAAGAAAATGATGCAAGCTATTTCCATGATTACTAGAAACGATCATTACATTAAAGAAGAATGCTGAATTTGGACCAATACAAAGATAAATTAAGATAAATAACGAAGACGGATTTGTGAAAAAATCATGGATCTCACTGGGATTTGAACCCAGAGCCTTCCAATCTCTAGTCGGACACTCTACCAATTGAGCTACAAGACCCCTGTCCGACTAGAGATTAGAAGGCTCCGGGTTCAAATTCCACTGATATCCACGAATTTTTCACAAATCCGTCTTCGTTATTTATCCACTTTAATCTGAATTATTAAAGCGCAGATCATAGTAACTAAGTTACAGTAAAATTCACTGTTGAGAAACAGTCTTCGATAATTGATATATATTAATATATTAAGATGATGCTATTGTACCTACTTACCGTGTATAGGTAATGGATAATCTTCATCCACTGATGCTTTCGGTTAAGAAAATACATTTACACAAATTTTCATATCTCACTTTAATTTTTAGTTTGTAAATTTTCATTTAATACGCAGAGAAGTATACGTCCATTCTCTGCTGTATATCACAACAGACTACTACCATGCGATTTTTAACTTGTTTTATTAAGAACATGATAGCACTGACCATAGTGTAGACTGTATAATATAAATTCTTAAAAATTGTATTATTTTACACTGTACAATTTTTATCTCATTTCATTATTTACAATTTGTAAAATGTGCCGGTTTCACATATTTTTAAAAGGATTTCAAATTCATGTTTAACAGTATATTCCATCGTAATAAAAAATTAATAATTTGATCTTATTTTAACAACTATAATTAAATAAAAAGATTGCCGTCATGCAGTCATGAAAAAACAACTCCCCCCCCCTGCTCCTGTCTCGACAAAGTACATGAAGCATGTAATTTTTAGCAAATAGGATAACAGTTTGTCCCTAACTTATATTATTTATATAAATAAAACTAGGCAATAGTTTTTGCATGTTAAGCTGTATTAACTATAGCTACTAGTTGACTCGTCGACACCATTTTGGAGCCAATTAAATAATTCAATATCATCGTTACAGTATTATTAATCATA